>JASGAT010392119.1:0-53577 GCA_030220025.1 Chelon auratus | reverse complement strand
GGCTCTAGGCATTTGTAAAACCACGCCTCAAATACGAGAAAATGAACACGTAGTTTCCAGACCAGCATCTCATTGAGATGTGCAGTCGCGTCAGCCAGGCTACGAACAACTCCAAATGACACCAAACTTATATGGGTGAGTAAATTATCATATTTTATGGCAGAAATAAAATCCAGGTTGTAAAAAACGGTAATTCCCCTTTAATGCAAAGTTTTCACCCACCACAGCACAGGCTGCAGAGGAAGGTTGGCATCTTCTATAAACTTCTGGCCTGGTTGTCAGCAAATACCACCAGCTTTGCCACAATCACAGAACATTCTAGCAATTCGGGACTAATTTAATAAATAGTTAAATCCTTTCAGAATTGATTTGTGAAGGTGTAATGGTAGCTGCATTCGGCCTCATCACAAAGGAACTCTCATTCAAAAGAAAGACGTGGCAGTCCGACACTTAAAGCCATGATGGCAGCAGAGAGCTGTTGGCTTTCATTTAGCAGCAAGCAATTTTTCATCAGCTTACAGCAGTCAAATGAGAGGAGTTCAGTTCTTTAAGGAATTAAACTCATAACCTTCCCTGTTCATCCTTCTTTTTCTCTTTTTTTTGTGTGTAACCACTCCCTATGTTGCTGTGCATGACGTCTATGTGCATTTCCCCTTGGTTACCAGGGGCAACATGGATGGAGAGGGACAAGTGGGTTTGTCAAGAACTAAAGGCTGGACGAACAAAAGCAAGAAAGGGGGAGCCCATCTGCAGGACAAAACTCAAGTATATCAGACTCTCAAACAAACCCACACTACGTCAGAATATGACACGACACCATCACGCACTGGAGACACAGATGGAGGAAGAAATGCAAAAGCAAGATCTTACTGTAGCACCCAGGTGACCACTTTCATCTGAACAACAAAAAAAATTACTACTGCTAAATTGCTGCTGGGTTCTTCAATGGAAAAGAAACAAAAGAGGAAAAAAGGCACAGACGTCCACTCCTTTTTTTTCATACTTTTCATACAAATGCAGTCCGGCAGTAATACCACCTGAACAAAACACACCCCATATCCCTAAAAATGACATTATGGGCTTCACAGTAGTTGCATTTTGTGTATGTGTTGATACAGACTCTGAATCATTGTGCTGCATATATTAGCCTTCAGGGTGTACACCATGACTGTTAACTAAGACAATGGCACATATGTCAGCACGGCTCGTTTCGTATACGCTTATTCATTTACCATTTCTCTCCTTTTTAATGCACAACCCTGAGTGAAAAATGAGAGGGGTACTCCATCATATCTGTTTGTCAATCTGAGCTCGGCGCCTTCAAGCTCCTTGGCAAATATATATATATATTTTTTTAATCCTGACAGATTGGATGCCTTTCCTTTGGCAGCACACAGCATGCCGTCACCTCACAAAAGCCCAGTCTGGTGTCTGGGTTGTTATTGGCAATGGGCTCTCTGTGTGACACCTGACTCTCAAATCAATGCACCTTTGTTTTTCATATTGTGTTTAAGAATGTCTCAGATGAGTAAGATATATTACATGTAACCGTTGCTATAGTTACCACCACAGACACATGACCGGTGAATTGGCAGTGTTGAAATATTACTGAAAAGGTTTCAAGTTGTGATGTCAGGCATTTACATAAAAAAAAAAAAACAAACAAGAAGACCTGATTCATCAAAAGGGGGTTTCAGCAAGAATTTTAAGCGTACGCCCAAGCCTTTGCAACAACTGCAACACCAACAGCACATCCACATCCAAACGTTACTGCAGCTCTGCCTCCCTCAAGTGGACACTATCATTGTGTGATTCAGAAACTGGTTGAGCAAAAAGGGGCATATGGTGCATTTTCAACTGGTTGCAACCATTTAGACGGTTTAAATGATCTACAGCCAAGTTACAAAACACTGCTACGGTTCAGTTGCCACTATCAGACCTAGTGTACGTGAACATTTGGACCTCAACTAATTACCCCAGTGATTAGCAATTAGAGATGTAATGCGCTGAACTAACAAGATTCTTCACATTGTTGTGTAGAGAGCTAATAATGTGTTCCGCTAATACTGCAGCAAATTCCCAGTGTAAACATTTCTGCCACCTTTACAACCTTTCAGAAATCACTGCAATATCAAATATCTGCTGGCAGCTGTTAAAATCTTCACACAGTATTTATGCTCAAGTACGCTGCTGCATATAGGGCAGCTAGTACCTATACTAGGTGCACACTTTGCTCCACAACATTTAAATTAGATTAGATTATAAAGTCTTTATTGTCCCAATTTGGCCAATTTTACTTGCAGGAGTCCACAACCACATTCATACCATTAAACAGTAAAGTACAATCCACAGAAACGTAGATATAAATAATAAATGTCATCAGGTGAGTTATCCTGACCATATATGAAGTCTATAGTGCAAGGACATGGCTAAGGCATAGATCTGTGAAGTCCTTCTGGGCCTCCAGGGTCAGCAGGTTGAGCTGGTCCTGAAGACACTGGATGGTATGTTTCATACCCGTCTGGTGTTATTGATGGATGTCTCATCTGTCGTATATATAGAAACGTCATTAAAAACCGGTCTTGATGGAATCTATGACACCAAGCAGGGAGTTAACTTTGTGTTTTCGACCAATAGATGGCAGCATTTGTTTGGAAATTACTTTCTAGTCCACAGAAACTTAACAGAAAGCTATAAGGTGCATGTAGAGGCAAAGCAGTGTCACAAGCCTGCTAGAAGCAACGATTTTTAGCTAGTTCATGCCCTTTTAAATTGCCCCTCGGTGACAAATAATGTGATCTGAATTGAATAGTGACGTGATGGAGTATAGTCTTTGATAATATCCACTTTGATCAGTGTTACGTCCAAGGCAGGCCACGCGGGTTATAACAGCTATTAATTCCTGAATGGCACGGTTATACAAACTGTTATTTTCTTTTTTTACATCATGACCATACAGTGCAGCTATTTCCTCCATTTTGGGCACTGACATTTTTCTTTATAGTTTTAACATTTATGGAGCTCTCACTTCAGATGACTCACAGCCTGCGGTGAAAACATTTAGCCTTGTGAATGCAAAATGGAGCCGGTTCACTCTTCTGCTGAAAAAAAAAAGAAAGAAAGAAAGAAAGAAAAAAAAAAGGAAGAAAAGGTTGGAAACAAACTGTAGATTTGGGCGTGAATTATGAGAGCCACACAGGTTGGATGAAGGACACTGCAACGAAATGACATCAAATAGTTTCCAAGTGCACCGTGTTTCTTCATCTCACCTCAAGTCCAGTACATTCCAATTCAACACTGTCATTCAAAACAGACACTGACAGCTGCAAAGAAATGAAAATAAACCCCTTGAAAGGTTTACTTAACTTGGGGTGCATTGTTTTTCCTCTATATGCTTTCATTTATCAAGGTTGTTTTTGTTTTTCAGCTTAAAACTCTAAAAGTGCATGTGTTTTTGAGTACCCGAGTAAAACATATATTCTTCTTCAACCTGCTTTTACTATTTGTCTCCATCTTCCTAAGTCCACCTGTTATGCCTCCTCTCTGTGTCATCCAAAAGCATCTTCCTGGTGTCCTTGGCAGCCGGCCTCTGCTGCGTGATGAGAATATCTTGCCGACAGTTAGTCGGCCAGCACAGCTGTCACAGTGGCCCTGACAGGGACTGTGGCCTAATTCCCTCACACTCGCTGACGGTAAAAGGTCACACCCCTGCCCTCTCCTGGCCTGAAATCATACACACATGAGCAGACATACTGGCAGACAGGCAGAGATGATCCATTTATCACGGGATGGTTGCGGGTTATTCTGCTGCAGACAGTGATTTAGTTTCAGACGTATAGATCTGAACATCATATCGGTGATTTGGTTACTTTGGCCTGCAAACGCCAAATTGGTTATGAGATGCGTTAATAAATTTAACATTATGAAATCGGGTGATTTGTTGTGTTGAAATGTCAGGATATATCTGATCCAACACTAATTCCAATGGGTTACATACTTCAACACAAATAAGCATCTATTGCTGCTATAATTCATTTGAAACTGTTCCTAACAACACCGCAATACTCTGAAGTATTCAAGCAGTCAGAGTTGGTGTGTGCATCGAAACTGAGTAATCACTCAGTATGCTAAAACAGGGCGCTGCAGGTGTTTTGTGCAAATAACAGCTAATGTAGACTTGAGCTGCAAGCCTAAAGCTGGCCTCAAGAATGAATTGCCTCAACTGACATCAAATAAGCATCTATTGTTGCTACAATTCATTTCAAACTGTTCTGATCAACATTGCAATATTCGAAGCGTTATGAGTCAAAGTTGATGTGCGTCAAGACTGAATAATGACCCAGTGCGCATAAACTTCAGGGAGTCTTTGGTTATTACTGTGTTCACTGCCAAATAAAGAAGTAATATAGACCCTGGCCAGGCTCCATCAGAATACTCCACTGGAACGTTTGATTAAATGCGTGCTCGTGAGCGTGCGCGGCGGTGAATGGCAACCTTTGTGCACACGTCTTATGTTGTTTCGCGCTTATTTTGGAGCTCGGTAATAGTTGTTATTTATTGAGCGCCACTCCGGCGTGCACGCAGCCTGCCATGATGAGAGGAAATGGGCTGGGAGGGAGGCAGAACTGAGGGACGGAGGAGAGTGAGGGAGGGAAACTAGCGGAACAGCTTGTCAAGTGAGAGGGGAGCTCAGAGCAGTCTGTAGCTGACGCAGGGTGACAGTAAATGAAAGTGGATGAATACAAATGACCGAAAGGGATAAGGAATAAGGAGGAAAGGTTCAGAGGGAATTGGGGGCAGGGAGGAGAGATCCAGAAATAACCCATGGTTGTAAACATGGTGGTCTCGCAAAGGTTGAACATCCTGCTTGTCTCTGTGTGTTGTATACTTGAGGCCATGTATGTTTAATTACTTTTAGACACACTGGTACAAGTACATAGCCAAAGATGCATATCATATACTGTATGTGCAGGTCAGCAACACACAGGTTAGTAAATATCTCATGCTTTTCAATAAGAAACGTTTTCCACCTCAGTGGTATATCCTCATGGGGCAACACTTCACACATCCAGTCCAGATACAGACTACAAGAGAAAGCATCGCAGGTCACAACAAACAAATTACTATGCGCAATATAATGAGCTACGAGTAGATGTGGCTCATACATGGAGGGAATAAGAGGGTGATAATGCTGGGACTTACAGACCTGGTTGTGGAGTGGTCATTGATGCATGATGAGAGGAAGAATTAGCCCTCCTCAAAAATTGACAATGAATAATTAATGAGAAAATGAATGCCTTTCAAAATAGCACCTGGATATCTTCACTTTTGGAGCGTTATGGCTGGAATGACTTTAGTGTTTCCAAATACCGCAATCCACAGAGACCTGATGACAGGCTGAAAAGGTGGCAGTGACATCATTTGAGCATCAGAACCAGGAAATGATAACTTCGAGATCCATGAATACAAAGGCAGGTCATGAATACGAAAATGCGCGGGATGTAAATACAGGAGATTAATGAGAACTCCACAGAATCATGATTTTGTTTATTCCGTGCATTCTTCTTAAAAAAAAAAAAAAAAAAAAACTTGCAGGACGCAACTTGCCCGCCAGCAGTTTGAAAGATTCAAGGATACGAGTCTGCTGTGTGAATAACGGCAAATGGAGACTTGAGCCGCTGGCCTTAAGCTGGCCTCAAGCAGAAATTGCCTCAAATGACATCAGAATTAATCATCCGTTTCACATATCCCTCTGGAGACACAAAAGGTGCAAATGATGAGATAATGATGGTAAATTCCAGTTAGGCCCCCGGGGCTGAAGACTTGAATAGGATACTTAAAGAAGGGCACTGCTATATGTGACACATTTTCCATTAGGACAACACTCGGCTTCATTCTAAATAGCAGACGCCACTATTGTGGAACGCAAACAATGGGATTCAACTATTGTCATCATCTTTTCTTTTCTTCAAAAATGTCTCAACAGAATGTCTTTGTATAAAGTTTAGTTTCAAAATGGCAAGTTTTCTACTCACTCTAACAATTGAAACTAAACCAGAAGTCCCATTTTCTTTTCAAACTCAGAGCCAATTTACATATTTGGTCTCGGTATGGCAGGATGCCGCAGATGGAGCTGGTAGAGTGAACGGTATTGAAACTCAGGTGACCCATTTCCCAGAAACAAAGAATATGGCAAGAGGTGGGAATTGATATTCCCCAATATTAACAACAGAAAACATTGCATATGCCTGAAACAAAGGGGTTGTTTCCCGGCTGCGATTTTATAGTAAAATCAATTGTATGCATAAGTTTTGATAAGAGAATTTAATCGAAATAAGCTCGAAAAGGTAAATTTAGCCAACGCTTCTAAAAATTAAACATACAACTAAGCACTTTAGTTGAGGTGCAAATGAGGCAAAAATACCACAGATTATAAGAAAGGCATTACTGTCCATCAATTTTAGTTAAATTGCACTTGGAAGATAAGATATTTGCTTATTCAAGTCCCGAACACATCATCTTTCTTTTCTCATACACTCTATGTCACAAAATATTTTTATGGACTTCCAAGTCCTTTGAGTCTGAACATGAAATCAGACAACAAGTAGACTATCCACTTCACATATTTTTACTGTCCTGTCCAGCTACCAACTTCTTCCTTCTCTTGCGTCTCCAGAGAGGCAGAGAAAGAGAGCGAGAATCTCGAATATCAAGGAAACAAATTAATCTTTCACACTCCCACGCAGCCGTGTGGCACAGGTTTTAACACCAGCCAAAGCAAATCATTTCCATCAACAGTTTCCAAACCACGATGGCATAACAAGGAGCACGGTGGAAGTCTGTTGGAAGTAACTAAGCAATGGCAGTAAGTAAAAGTGAGGCAAACCGGAAAATTGAAGTTCAAACTTATTTTTTTTCCTGCTGATCTCATCACAGCGTAGAAAAATGAGGGCAGTAAAAAAGACCAACTCACTGAATTTAAAATTTAAGCAGTGTGCATACATAATTAAAATGAGTAATGCCAATGTATTTTTTAGAACTAAAAAAAAGTTGAGTCCCCATTTGATGAAACATTTTAATTTCATAAATGTCAGATTCAATTTTTTTTTTTTTAATAACTTCTTCCTCTGGCTCAGATAAATGTGTGTATTTTATGGAAGCCTCTCCAACGATAAAAGAGTGACATTGTTTGAGGTAATTGCTGGCTGTGAGTCTACAGTGGTTCATTTATAAGTGATATTTTTATTGAATTAAATTTGTTTATAATATTTCTTATTTCCAACAATCTCAGAATCGTTGGGTCAAAGTGAAAGAAAATAAATTACGAGCTGCAAATGTGCAGCTTATGAGTCCCACTATCACGATACATGGTGTGTAGGACATATATTAAGATGCTGGCATTTCTGACATAGCAGATACTTCATGCTCACACCACAGGTTGGTGAGCCCCGCTGTATATACTTGGCTATCAATGATGTAAAATTGATTCTTTTGAGTAATTGAAGAAGAATTGAAGATGACAAACTACGAGTCCCGTCAGAATACGAGTGTCAGAATAATCAGTATTCATTATTACTGTTATTGAGCGAGAAAGTGTCTTCTTAGTTACTCAATGTATTGCCTGTACATTTCAGCAGCTCGTATTTCTGAAGAGCCACTATACAGACTTTAAGAGAGCTATAGGCATTTGAAGTTCACGGTAAGAGACACAGTATGGGAGAATGTGAGACACAGGGAAGGACGAAGATGCTGACTATACTCAAGATCTGATTGTTTGAAAACCATGAATGCAGGCACAGTTTGTGTTTACACTGCAGACATACAGCAGAATTCATCAGTGTAAGAGTCAACTATTATAAGAATTATTAGACTTCTGCATCAATTTGATGCTGTAGCTATGGCGACAGCACAGAGCATACCCAGACCCTAGACAGATCTTAACGCCGTAGCTGACATGCACCTCCCCAGAAATGTAGCTACGCGCCACGGGGACGCAGACCGCAAGAGCTATGATCCGCTTGTAGTCCGCTTGGTAGTACCATGTTAGTATTTCCGGCTGCTTCTCCATCTCTGCAATTTTCAAATTGATTGTTTTGGATCAATGAAGATGGAACACATCCAGGAAAGGTTAACTGAGGAGGTTGATAGGCACAAACATTTGAACACGAACACTTGAAGCAGGAAGTAGAAAAAAAAAATAACCCGACTGGCAAAAAAGACACAGCACCGACTAGCAACTTGGGTGGCATTTTTACAGAGCGAGACAGACTGATGAGTTAAATGGCTCGCTTTGGCTACGTGCGTTAAGTTACAGCGTCTATGTCCGGCAGTACCTTAAATGAGCCTTTACTGTACATGGTTGCAAAAGTATTAACCTGCCAATATGAAACCTTTACGTGTCCTAAATTTAAAATTTGAAAATGCCTGCTGGTTAAATCAAAGTCAAGTACAAGATTGTAAATTCTGATGATAAAAATCAGTCTGTTTTATACGCACACAAAATTTAACTATGCACTATTCACTATTCTGAAAACTTGAAGCTCATGCATCAACAATATGACTCCAGACTCGCACGATTCCACCGCGTCTCACTCAAAATCACAGTTGTGCAAATTTCTGAACACAAAGGGCATCAAGTTAGCTAGCTTTGTCCTCATAGAAACACTGGCCATCAAAATGCAAGACCTGCACCTGTGCAAACTCAATTTGAGGTAGCGCTGACCACTTTGTATTGCACAAAAAATATAATTTTTGCAATTTTTTGTGCACAGTTTTTTTTTGTAACGTTTCTCACTGTCCTTACTCTGGAGAAATTGTTGAGTTTTCCTACATAACATTTGTGTTGCATACATGAAGCAATGATAAGTAGTGAATACTATTTTCGGGACCAGAATCCACAAAAATTAAAGAAAACCTATGTTGACACTTTTATGAAATAATATTGAAGAGTTTTGAATTCATCACAACTAGGTTAATTTGATGCTCTATAAGAAAATATGCGAGTGCATTGTTTTGGTGGAAGGAATTAGTTTTGAGGGGACAGAGAACATGTTTGTTTTTTTTTAAGTGCCTTGTTTCATTTTGCAAGACATTTGTGCAGAGTTATAAATAAACTGAGCCACAGATTCCGGAAATGTGTTTGAGCTGTAACTGGAACTGTCAGTCCATAATAATGGCTATATAAAACTATATAAACCGAACTTTTAGCTCTGTATATCTATTGTATGAAGAAAAAAACTAGTTACACAAACACTGTGCTGAAATCAAGAAGCACCACATGAAACTGTCTTATATCTTAGCAAATAAGGCATCGCCTGAAGAGAAACTGTCTCACAGCTACGAAAAACAGTATTTCAATTAACATGAAGAAAAGATATGCAGAGTTATGCGTCCCCTGTTGTAGTGTTCTGGAGGCACTTAAAAGCATGTACATTTGAAAATTTGGAATCCTGGGAAAACACGGCACACAGCAAAACAAAAGACCAAGCCCAAAACAACAAAAACAACAACAAAAATAATAATAAGAAAAAACTGATCACAGACACCAGACCGGTGTCATGTTATTAACTACAAGGTTTGTCATTATAATTATATTCAATCCTCACAGTTGAGGTTTGAATATAAATTTAAATTACTGTGCGGTGGAGAACGCGTGCTATTAAAAGCTACAATGGAAACACAAGTGTTTTCATTTAATTTTGCACGTCTACTGGCTGCATTTTAATTGATATGTTTTTTTTGAAGGAGTAGAGAAATCTGTGGAGTGGTGGTGACACGCCGGTTTAACATAATTATGGATTATTATAATTACACATTTTTCTGCTGGGTAAACTGAAGGTTTCTGTTTAATATTAGCCTGGGTGTAAAAAAAATGGCAATTTGCAATAAAACAGAGACCAATTTGTGCTGCTTCTAAGTTCACAGCTATCATCACTGCACCGATTTGTTCCCCGTTACACTTTTTGACAGCCACTGTTTCATGTCACACTCAATGCGCTCAATTCTGGGACAATTATTTGGGCCTGTGCGTGCAAGAAATATGACCACGCCATGAAAGGTTTGGGTCGTGTGGTTGCTAATAGTTTGCAATACAGCTAATCCAGAAAATGAATCGGCCAGCTGGGATGTCTGGTTTATGCACTGAAGGACTGAGCACCAGCTCTTCTAGGATATTCTATGCTGGTTTCCACACATGATAAGATCTTAGTGTTAACACAAAGCATTTGATCTAATTCTAACCACATGCGCTCACCGCTGCCGTGTCCGTTATCCTCACATCATCACGGCGGATTTCTGGACGCAGCTGTCTGGCTCTTTGCTTTTCCACAGAGCACTACACTATCTGCTCCAGCCTCTGACACCTCAGAGCCTCAGAGAGCGGCATCATCCACTCTACCTCCTGCTGCTCCTCTCCGCTTTCCTCCATCCTTGCTTCCCTCCCAACATGTGCTCTGTCGTTTCTGCGGCCCGAGCAGACATGCTCGGTGTGACCCTGTCTAAGCGCGATGGCAGCAGCGGAGGAGCGAGAGGGAGGGTGGTGCGGCTCTTTGTCCTCTCCACTGTTGTCCCTCTTCGCTGCTCTGTGCTCCCTTTAGCCAGAATGATGTTTAGAGACTCTGTGCACGTGCCACCTCTTCTCTCACATGTGAGATAGCCATCCTGACCCATGGAGTACTTGCCATTCCTGCTGTGCTCTTTCCTTTTACTTCTGAGTTGAAATAGTGTTACAAGTGGTAAGTGTTTTCCCCACAGTTGGCAAGTAACCGACTTGTAAAAAGTGCCTTTTTAGCATGCCGATTATATTTTAGATGATGCTGAAAAGAGTTGACTTCTAAAAGGAAACATGGCACAACTGGGTTAAGTCTTTTAACTGGCTGGAGCATGGAGGGAACTTTACTCTATGCCTCATGTGGCTGGGACTCCCTTGACAAACCAACAATCCTACAGTATTAAGGTCTTCTCTCAACCACATTTATTAAGAGCGCCACTGTTGTATTACTTACTATCTATAGTTCTCTATTCCTTCTCCAGAGACGTTTGAGTGATCACCCAGTGAAACAAAAACTACAAAGAAAAATGTTGTCGTCCAAATGACTGAATATCTCATTTGAAGGTTGAAATCCCAAAGTGAAAACTCTTTTGAAGCTTAAGAATAAAATTAAGGATGAGGTATTCGACTTATACCTCGACTTATTTACACCGATCAGCCACAACATTAAAACCACTGATAGGAGAAGTAAGTAACATTGACCATCTTGTTACAATCCAATGTTCTGCTGGGAAACCTTTGGACCTGGCATTCATATGGATGTTACTTAGACGTGTACCACCTATCTAAACCAGACCAGACACCCCCACCCCATAGCAATGACACTTACTGATGGCAGCAGGGTGCAGCCTGACACAGGCATACACACAAAAACTAAAAAAAAAAACCACATTAAAAACATGACACATGAAAAACTGCACAAGGTGTTGACCTGGCCTCCAAATCCACCAGATCCCAAACTGATCAAGTATCTGTGGGACGATCCACAGAGGCCCCTCCCCTCAACCCACAGGACCCAAAGGCCCCCACTAACAACATCCTGTTGCCAGACACAACAGGACACCCTCAGAAGGCCCATGTCCATTCTCTGATGATGTTTTGGAGGCACAAGAGAGACCTACAGAATGTTAGGCAGGTGGTCATAATGTTATGTCTGATCAGTGTAATACTAAATTAGAAAAAATAAATAAGTATAAAAGATTCAATTTTATGTGCAATATAAAATAGAAGTACTTTAAGACCTAGGAGGAAAGTCAAGAGACTTCACAGATAGGGGAAGTCGAGTGCTCATACTCATGTTGCATAGAGAAACATTAGAGCTCCTGTCTGCCTGCGCAAATCCTGCTCTTAGTCCGCGCTTGTTGCTTAAGAGTCACTTAAGACCCTGACATGTGCTCCACTAGTGTAAAGCTATCACGCATTTAGCTGTCTCTCACCACTTCAAATAACAACCACATTTCTCGTCGGGCCTCTCTGATATACGGCCTATTAGTACATTCATGTACAATATGCCAGTTCTGGCATTGTCATAACTTATTCATGTGATTTGCTCTCAGTCATATTTTGTGAATGTGCTGTGCTGGCGTACATCTCCCACACATACACTAATGTTGTTTCTTCCATATTTTCATTCCTCTTGGCCGTGGGTGATTATGTTAAACACAGCTAATCAAATTTGCATGGATCAAATGAAAGTACAAAGTGCTGCTCGAGTTTCAGATCACAGAAACCACAACCAAGCAATTTCCATATTTCAACAAGTGCATCAGCAATAGTCGTTTGTGGAGTCTGCTTCACGCTGGATAAACGTGAACATCCCAAACACGCTTATTTACCGATAGGTTTTCATATCAGCACTAAGACAAGACACGGGATCTAGTGTTTCCATTGTTCTCCATTCAGGTGGTGAGGACGTGTCCGGGATTCAAACCAGCCACAGATATATTTGCTCAACCTCTCAGGTGGACTCTGGGCTGTGCCCCCAGTCAAGCTCACACATCAAAAGCAATACAAACAAGATCAGACAGATAAGCATGCGCTGTAAAAAGCTGTAGCACCTATATGTTGGTTTTAGCATGCAAGAACATGAAGCTGAGGAAAGCAGCGCAACAGTGTCTCCCCAGCTGGGATGTTTAATGCACCTAAGCCGAGACCAACATAAAGAACTGCTTATTTTGTTATCCAGTAAGAGAGTGAGGAAATGCACCATTTAACTAGGAGACTTGCTGAATGCCTAGGTGCTTGGCAGATGGTGAATCACCAAGGTTGCAGCTTGCTTACTGAATGCATGTTTGGTTGGGCGTCTGGCTGTTATTTGTGCTCTCTTGGTGGCTGGGGAATGGGTTATATGGCTGCCTGGCTGATTGGCTGACTGGTTGGCTGGCCCACCTTCTGTTACCAAGAGGACAGAGCTTCAAAACACACACACACCCACAGACATATGCACATTTAACCCTCCTTTCTCCTTTACTATCTGTGTACACATCAGTTCCCAGGGGGGCTATTAATAAAAGCCCTACACACATTTAGCCGTGGATACATTCACTCTATGATAAACTAAATTAGAAGCAGAATATGCCTTTCTATGCTATGCCATGCGATTCATTTTTATTGCTTTATTCATGTTCCTGTGCATGCTACAGTCTGCATTCAGGACTCCAGACTGCATTTGCGACCAGTTTTATTTGAGGTTGTGTAATATCACTAGAAAATCTAGTAATGGAGAACTACTGGTCATGTATTGTTGTGTGGACAGTGATGACACATATTATCAAGTCTCATTATATATAATAATATAAATATAATATAATATAAACAGAGCGCCACCTTTTCTTCTGTAGTCTTTTTCCTCAGACCAGTCCACAGTGGTATCCTTGGCACCAGCAGGAGAGTTTCCAGTCACCAGCTTTTATGTCTGGTAATTATGACAGGTCGCCTGCAGACACAGTACTCCTGCCTGGTCTGACTCCAAACGTGCCCACTGCTTGACTTGGCCCCTGCTTCGGATTCCACACAACCAGCGGCACTGGATGGCAGAGCCCTGCAGGTGCGCCTTAAAGCTGTCTCAGCCAATTTGTTTGTTCCGTGGCAGCTGACAGTAAGAGTCCATCCAATTCGTGTTTCAAACACAGAGTGGCTGCAATATTTAATGAAACCTGGATGCAGTGTGCTGCGTACTTTAAGAGGAGTTGGTCAAAACCGGAGGAAACAACGTAACGTGACGTAGCGTTGTAAGAGCTAGCTAGCACAGTAAGTTCTTAAAATATGTTTTATTTGCTGAGACTTTATTTAATCTTACACATGAATACTAAACATAATCTGTTCAAACGTGGCATTCTGTGGACAAATGTATATATGAGCTGATATACTGCACAGGCTGCTGCTATTTGTCGCTAAATCCAATATCCGCGTTATTACGGTAATTTAAAGATGGACTTACCTTAAGTGAGACTATAATGGGTTTCTTTTACACAGTTAGAAGCCGATTTATAGATTAAGTGTATTAGTTTGGATAAGTGTATTAGTAGTTAGGATACACGGCTGTAAAAGCTGTAATGATTTTCAATACAACTCTCCAGCCATAAGTTCTCTGTTTAAACAGATAAGAATTTTACGGTAAGATGAAACTCTGTGCTGTAAATTTTAATTTAACTCTGTGTTTGATCAGCGACTACAAACTCCATAACAAGCTTATCGGTCAGTTAACACCTCACTAACAGAGTAGACAAACACTCTAAATTACAATTTCCCCATCTGCTCATAATGCTGCATTTCAATTTTGCTTTCCTGTCCGTTGACAAAAATCCGTCTATAATTTTAATTTTGCTCTATGATCCATAACTAATAAATACATTCATCTCTCTTTTTGAAAACACTCTGAAACCTTTCAGTGCTAATGAACATGGTGTATTTCCTGATAAAGTCACAAATGCTGCAACCATTTGAGGGACTAATGCCATAAGAGTGACATTTCTCCTTTCTGCATTTCATTTAGCTGGAACCAAGACAGACATCTAAGCAGCTCTAACTCAATCAATGGCCACTATTGATCTGCATTGGTCAGAAACCACATGCATATACAGTACATCACCCATGAGAGCTGCATGACCCCAACTGACCTCAGCGCGACATGTCACCCCTATACAAAACACCCTTTTGTGCACAGATGCACAGATATTCACCTTTTGTCCAACCCACATAGGGGAACCTCTACAAAGCTAGTCTCTTCCCTCTATTCATCTTCCAGGATTTAACATTTGATAATGTCACCGTCTTCCCGCAATAAAAAAGAGCTGGGACAAAGTAAAGCCATGAGAGCAAGAGTCTGCAGTGATTGTGTGTTGCCTCTTTCAGCACAGGTGAGGGGTCTGACTGGAAGCAGGATAGCACAAAAACAGATTCGGTTTTCATTCAAATATCATCGGTTTTGCCTTAAACAGTAAATGAACCAAAAAGACTTGATCTTCAGAGGTTTCCATTCTTGAAATGCTTTGTCATTCAAATACATTTTCAGGGGAAAGTTCGGTGAGTTTACGTAATATCTTTCACCAGGATGCATAAAATTAAATTACTCATTTTAATGCCTTTCTTTTTTTCCAATAATGGCTGAAGGAAGCAGAGACTAATTACACTGCCGTGTTTGTTAGCAGAGCACAGGCTTTCAGAAAAGCCAACAAGCTCTCAGTCCCACAGCTGCCTGTGACGACACATTTAACAACTGGATCCCAGGGGGATTTTAATCTATAACTACAGCACCCCAGGGTATCCATCATGCTCACAACAAAATCAACAATATCAGTCAGTAACAAAGCAATGACAGGCAGCTGAGGACACCAGCAGAGGATCAAGCTGGTGTGTGGTTTACCCGCTTATGTGGGTCTGCAATTAAATCAGGAGCTGGGCTTGGATTTGTGTTGTTACTGTGAACTGTACTGTAAGTCATCCAACTTTCCACAATTGATTTGCCCACCAAAGAAAGAACTAAATAACTGAATGTGTTATCAAAGAAGTGTTACATAATTATGCCGTGCTGTATAGTATTCTGAGTTTAAAAACAGAAACTCATTAGTATGACCCTCCAGCATTTTAATTTGGATTTAAAGCTATATGGAGCACAACAAAGCACATCACAGTGCCATATCTCAGTTCTGCTCGTCCCACGTGCCTTTTCTAGTTACAGGACAAAGCATGTCCTTGGTGCTTTCGTCACTCGGCTTAGGAAGGATCCAGGAAGGCTGTTAATTTAAGTAGCCCTCTCATTAGCGCAGCTCAAATCGGGGAACAGACAACGGCAGCAAAGTCGACTTCATAACATTTCAAGTATCAAGCCAGGTGGCGGAGCCAGCATAAATCCCACAGAGACCACTTAGACACACAAAAATATGTCACATATTAAGAGGCAAACCTGCCACGTTTTACCCATCCCGCTGTGAAGTTAGCAAACACAAAATGTTTAGTGCAAGCTTTCCACAAGGACAGTAGAACTGCTGCTACACAAACAACCCTGCTGAAAGTAAAAAGGACTAAGAAGAATATTAAACTGTAAATTACATTAGAACATCAAATGCATTTAATAAGGTGTTCAACTGATAAACAAATAGGCATAATGATTTTACAATGAGTTTCTTTTAGAATATTCCCCTAGAAGGTTTTTATGCCATTTCAAATGTCATGAGGCAATTTGTTCTTGCATCCACCCACATTAAAAAGGCTTAATTGAATACCAAAAGAGCTCGGCCTTTCCCAACAGACTGGATGCGTTTGAGGCATGTTCACAGTAATGGTCCGGCTCTTACATCCTTATCTGCAGGTATCCAAATACAAATACAATGGCTGCTAACTGCACGATGCCAAAGCAGAAAGACGGCGGCTTCTTGTGTGATCTGAACAAAAGCACCCAGACGTGGCCGTCAAATAAATACACAGATTCATCAAAAACAACCATTGGTACAGAGCATCCGTTTTATCCTTAGTCTATCTAAAAGCTAGTTAATCAATATCTGAAAGTCTAAGAGAAATAAAATCAATTCATGGTTTATTTTCACCGGCACCGTCGTAATAAGAGAGATAAAAAAAAATCTGTCTCTGAGAAACAGCAAAATCGGGCTGTCTAGCATTTTATGTAATTCACATACCAACTACTGAGAATCATTTTAGTCTTTAATCACAATTTAATTAAAGCCACAAAAGTGAAAACTCACATTGATATTCACTGCCGGAAGGACACAGAAACGGCTTCGGCCAAACGGCTAATTTGGAAGTACACCAAAAAGACTGTTAAAAGAAAAGTGGAGCTCAAGAGAAAGTCTTGTGAGGACCCATCTTCTAGGTTCTTACTGTTTGCTCTGTTCCTTTAACAGGGCTATAAAGAGTCAGGTATGGCTGTTCCTGATAGGTGGGAGCGGTCAAGGTTATAAAACCCAGCTTTCCTGAGCTCTCCCCCTCTCTCAGGACAGCTACTTCGATGCTGGTCGTTTAAGGTTAGCGTTCATCTGTTTACACATAACTACACTCAACTTCCACCCCTCATGCAAACATGATATTCCTTGTGTGTGTTGGCTCCTCCGTTGTTTTTGGTTGAGTTACGCAGTCCAGCTGATTCACTCCCTAACTCACCAGGACACTACAAGGCATTGAAACAGACGTAGCAATCAACAGCCACACTCATCCAAATAAAAAAACATGCACAGTCTCCACCAAAGTTCAAAAGTTATCGCCCTGACCTCATTTAGGTCTAGAGGGCCGCAACAGAAATTGGAGACAGACGTCGGAGTTACAAAAATAGATGATTCGTTTTGTAAATGGTGTTAAAAAGCGCGAACAGATGACAAAAATGAGGTCTGGTGAGCTTCTGCAGCTGAAGAATGGTGTCTCCTCTCAGGCCTCTTCAGCCATGTGTTATATCTACGCCTTGTCGGGTATGACTGGTTAAGGTAATTAAGCCCATGCACCAGCTTACACATTTACACTGCAAGGCAAATATGGATGCAGAGGGAAGTAAAGGTGTACAAAGCCACATAAACACTGACATATAATGCATATGAATATTACGGAAACCCAAGCTCCATTACTTCTTTTAATACACTTGAGTTCAGATTAACTTACACAGTGTCTACTGGTTACATAGCATGTCATAAGGAACGTCCATGTTCTTTTATTTGTGTTAGGAGTCAAGTCTGAGTTACCAGGTAGCATATTTGATGAGAAACTTAAAAGCGCTCTATGCGCAATGATCTACCAGCTGCACTGTTATCCTCTCCCAGGTCTGTTTTTCACTTCAACCCTGGAACAAGAACACGATCACTGATAAGGCAGTTTCCAATTACAGAAGGCAGACACTCATCAACAGCAACAAGTTCCACTGCTTCCTCAACCCCTCCAGTGGCACCTTCACTTTGCCAGCATGAAGCAACACCTTTTCCTGGTGTCAACTCTGATACACGACCACTTCCTCTTAAGTGGTAGCATGTCGGAGCAATAGCAAATGGAGCCAACTTCAGGCGGCCCCGACTGCTCCAAAGATGAACTTTTCCTTTACTGTATCCAACAGTCCAGCCTTCAAATATATCACCTCTAGTTTACACCATTTTATTTTTTGTTGCTGTGTTTTATTACCCCTGTTTGCATCACTGCTGCCCGTTTTATTTCCTTGGCCACACTAGAGGCATAGCCCGGGGGTGACATTGTCAGCCAGCATGTTGGTTGGCCCACCACGTCGTGCAGACTGAAACCTCTCAAAATGTATCACATAGATTGGAGTGAAATTCATGTCCTACAGAGATAAACACAACATGAAATCTGCGACATTATGTCAGCAAACTATATGGGCAGCAGTGTATGTACATCATAACAGAGAACTTTAAGAAAAATCATGCAGGATTTGTGGAAACTCAGGATGAACACAGTGATTGTCTCTTCTACTCGAACTAAAAATATAGGGTGAAGGATGATCATACAGTATATGAGTGATGTTTCAGAAGATCTAATTAGTTGACATATTACCTTTATAAATTGTTTGGTGTGTAAAAATCCTAAAATACAGAAGCATGGCAGTTTTCCAGAGTTCAAGGTGACATATTTAAAATGATAGTTTTGTCTGCCCAAAGAAATTCAATTTACTACACACAGACAATGACAATGACAAACACACGTTGTTTTATATCTCAATAACCGTTTCAGCTGTAGGTTCAGATTCTTGGCTGCACACTGTTTTTTGGCGAGAACTTAATTATGTACTAGATGAAACGAAATACATGAAAATAAAAGATTGGATATGGCGTTCAGGAAATGTCTGGAGATATAAAAAGCTGGAAACACAATTTCAAGGTTAAGAGGACACAGAAACTGCACTGCATCAACAAATAGGTTTGAAGATAAGAATGACTGAACCGACACCGCAGACACTAAGGCGTACAGTTTTAAATGTATGCC
This sequence comes from Chelon auratus, assembly GCA_030220025.1. Taxonomy (NCBI): domain Eukaryota; kingdom Metazoa; phylum Chordata; class Actinopteri; order Mugiliformes; family Mugilidae; genus Chelon; species Chelon auratus. The sequence continues at coordinate 34,598 of JASGAT010392119.1, read as the reverse complement.
TTAAAACAAACTCTGGTTCAAATGTATAAAGCATCGGCCAAGAAAAGCAATCATCTTCACATCCAGCCAAGCCCATATTGCTATTCTATACTTAACCTTCAGCTTAGTAGCAATAGATCTTGGATATGTGGCGGCATTAGGAGAGTGGTTTATGGCCCCTGTGGATTTGGAGCAGTTTAAATCCCGACTTCTCTCAGATCCTATGGAGCTCAGTTCATCACCAGAGAATACTTAGAGACACCAGGGAGCAGAGACACCAGTATGAGGAGGAAAAGTTAAATATACTCAAGTCCTCTCTGGGGAGGACACTTGGAGAACACGGGAGAGCGAGGGAAAGAGAGGTCAGTTGCTTTGAGAGAAAGCTTTAGATATTCAGTTCATATAAATGGATGTAACAGCGAGCGTGACCTGCAGTGACAGAAGCATGCAGAAAGATTATAACCACATAAAAGTTCAGAGAAAAAGAGAGTTGTCAAGGCTATGACAGACTATCTTTGCTTGCAATAACTTTGGGTATGCCACCCTCAACACCACAACACCACGGCACCCAGAAAGCAACCCTTTCTGAATCATCAAATGACGCAAGACAATAACAACAAAAATCAACGCAACAAAATGTGCTAATTAATCCTCAAACAAGAGGAAGATGAAATCCAGAAAGGCGGAGAAATACATCTATATAGCCCTTCTTATGTGGTCTTCAATAAATCTCAGTGTCCATTAAACTGTCCACAGATGCTGCTTCATGTCCACTTTAGCAATTAGCCATAAATCTTACACACATTATTTTTTTTCTCCCATTTCAGTGTGCAATTTGGACCGCAGAGCACAACAAATAAAATAAATTTTAGACATTACAAAACCATAATGCACGCTAATGCACTACCAAAATGTTGCAGTGTAATTATCTTCTTGCTCATTACCTGCAAAAGGACCACCACCAAAGCTACTCATATGAGCAAACACGCAGCACAACCTAATCTCTCCTCAATATTAACAGCCATCGCTTCCGTCATAAAAAAAAAAGAAATAAAAATAGGCAGCGTTTTATTCTCCTTTATCTCTCTTCATGATGATAGTTTCTCGTGATCACTGCAATAAACGCGATGATGTCAAAACAAACATCCAGAAACCCTGAGTCAACATCTGCGTTGAGCCGAGCCTTACGGTCCTGTGTGTGCTCGGTTAAATGGCGCACACGTTCTCCGAGTGAAATGTTTTGAAAATGATGAACTCCATTTGCTGCACTTTTCTAAAGTGTTTACAAGTGCTTTAATAAAAAAAAAAAAAAAAGAAAAAAAGACAGCTGCACCATGTCACGTCCTTGTGATAAGGACACCAACCCCCGAACGAGGACAACCTTGAGAGAAAAAAAGAAAAGGTGGAAGATAGGGACACCTTTTTTTTCCCCCACCCTTTTCACTCCATACACAGGCAGGTGACTACAGTATAGAAGATTTTCACAGTACAGCTTTTCACATAGTCTGCGTTGCATCCTTTGGTTCAGTTTGGAGTGTGACCCAGTTTATACTACATATTTAATAGCATCAGAGAATCCCATCGCTGATGACGACTGAGGACAAGACAAACAATGATTCAATATGATGGACAGGCCTGCACTCTCATTAAATACCGACCCAGGGGAAATATGCTAGAGGGTATACTGCACTCATTATGGCACACAGGTTTTATGTTTGAAAAATGTGCAACTCACAACTGTAAATCTATACTACTGTGCATAGACTGTGTGTTATATATAATAATATAAAATAGAAAAGAGAGTTTTTCCTTGCCAACGTTGCCTTCAGGCTTGCTCTGAGGGTTTCAGGCCGGGTTTTGTAAAGCGTCTTGAGACAATTTGTGTTGGTATTGTTATATAAATAAAATTGAATTGAATTGAACATTCTGGTGAAATCTGAAATCAGATGCTTATCTTCATATTGTTTCCTCTTTAAAACTGGCACCACCATTTTAAAGCTGGTGCACACTACGATGAATGGAGCACGATAAGAGAAGGCAAATGGTTTGAGATGAGATTTCGTTGTGCTACGGTGCACCCAGTGTATGCGAACGTAAACCTCATCAGTGTCGCACACTCTAATTAAGTACAGACTGTGGCAGTGCTTGTATTGTAATTCAGTGTCCAAGTGCAGTGTATTAAAATATATTTAAGCAGCCGACAAAAAAATGTTGTGACAGAAAATGTCAAGATACATTTAAAAGTTCCAATTTATAATACATGCATTGCAGCCTCTCACTATCTGATATGTTACAGTTGAGCCTTGAGTCATCCTGCGCTAAATGATGCAGATGCACACAGGCAGATAGGGCATTCCAGAGGGAAAGGATGAAAGTAGGGCGCAGTCATCCAGTGCTCTAAGATGCCCTGCAGACACACGACTTCTTTTTGTTTTTTACTGCTGATGTGTTCAGAAAAAAAAACAAAAAAAAACACAGATCATCTGTAACTGACCGCCACATTTTTCCTAGCCCTGTCTCACTGTGCACACACAGTATGGCAGAAATACCAGGACCTCAACAGCTCCTGTATTCACACAGTGAGCCATTTCTCTGACTCCTTCCCTGCAGAACAAACCCTACCAGGCAAACTTTTATTAACAATAACCCAGGTGTCATGTGTGGCAAATGTACGGCTGAAGGCTAACCAAGTCTGTTATTAGTAATCCTAATTACACTAACCCCACTGCTGGCTAAGACAACCAACAATTTTTCACAAGTGCTGATTTGTCAGGATGGTGTACTGGTGATCCAATTTCTTCCTAGGCCCAATTTCCTTTCGAGAAGACCAACAAGCTTGAAACATTTTACAGTCAAGAAGGTATACGTGTATTTATGTATTGGTAGATGACGTTTAGGTTGTTATCAGACCTGTGATACATGCAATTACTGTCAGAATAGTCTATAATATGTTTAGATACTGCTACTCCAGGAACAAAAAATTGTAAAGAGCACTTGTTGTTGACACTGTGCCATTTTCAATGATTGGAGTTCCAGAAACTACCCTAGCCTAGATCTGGGAGATTTACAAGGCAGATGCCTTCTGTTACACTACTGGCTGTCAGTGTTGTGTGAATGTGGTGACACCCTGCAGTGACTGGACGTGTTCACAGCGAAGCCTAGCAGCGCCCCCAGAAGAAGGAAGGCAGCTAGAAACCAGCTGGCCAGAAGGCTTCCAGCTGGGAGGCGGTGATTCTGAGAGGAAGTATCTGTACACAGTGAAACCCTGCATTTTGTGTACGGTTACGTCTCAACAATCAAATAACAGCAACTCCAAAATAGCCTTTTGTATTCTTTCTGCCTTTATTTGTATGTACTGGGCAGTATATCGGCACATCAAAATATTTTCAAAAGATATGGGATGAGAGCGTTTATATTGTTATAGGGTCATAACATAACGGTTCTTCAGTGAGGTGGTGCTAGCGTTCGCCTCTCTCCAAACACACAGCTCCTATTCTGCATCGGCAAATAAACAAAACGAAAATGAAATTATTTTGGACAAACCTTAGCTACTTTCATTGGAACAAAGTCACTGCTTTAAAGGCACAAGATCTTGCTTTTCCACCCAGACACACCTATTGTTGCAGCAGTACATTTGCCTGGCAGCTGACTAAATATCCGAGTGATGGTTTTACACGTAAATACAGCTGAACTCACAGCACAGCCATCGACTTTAACTCGTGTATATTGTGATTTTGTCAGATGATCCCGTAGTTTTTTATAAACTTCGGGGTATTACAGATAGCAGAGCAGCAGCTTGGAAATGGCTTCAGAGTGACTGACGTTTAACAACATGGTCGTAACAGGCCCCATTTCACTTGTCTGACTACAAAAAGTGAGAAAATACGTAAAAGTGAACAGCGTTATTGGTACTTTGGCTATGTTGAGCACAGAGTGTAGAAGAGAAACAGATGTAAAGTGCTGACATGAGTTGATACGAGACAGAATGCAATACTAACATGCCTCCTCAGTGATCCAGTGTTTCCCACAAAATTTCATGAGGCCCTGTTTTTTTTTTTTTTGTTTTAGACATTAAGGTGACCTGAGGTCCCCCTATTTATTAAAATAAAAATAAATAGTGTTTCTTTTATTTATTTATTTCACCAACTATTGTAACGGAGTGTGGGTAAGAGCTCAAAATGTATACTGTATATGAAATACCTGTGTATAAAATAAGAGCATGCGTTTTGTATCTTTAAATTACCGTAACAATGCAATAACATAAGGCTGTTGCGATGTGGCATTATATGGACAATTTTATGCAAGATTAAAAAGTATCAGCTTTTATATCTAATTTAGAGTAAACAGTTGACTTTCAATCTAACTTTACTTAACTAGCGCTTATAAAGTTTAGCTAGTTCACGTTGCTTCTGGAGTCTTTTACTTCGGCTTGAACAACTGTCTTTAAATAATTGCAAATCTCCATAGTCTAAAAAAAAAAGGGGGACAGAGAAAAGAGACAGATGTTCTCAGGAGAAATAGGAAAAACAGCGCAAACACAAGTTGTTTGAAATGTGCAAAAATATTTCCGATTCATCATGAGACCATGGCGGATTAAATTAGACCCTGGCGGGCCGCCATAGTGTTGACATTGTATGGCAAACACTGCATCCAATCACAACTGTCAGGCTTTAGGCACAGGTGTGAACACACCGGGATGAATTTGAGATCCTCTGCTTACGGTGAGTTTCCCCTCATTCATTCAGAAAAGAACCCAAGATGAATGTCATTTTAAATGGTCATCTGAAAAGAATGAAGCACCTTCACCACCAAGTGATGCCAGTTCATTAATTAGGGAGTGCCTTTTAATTTATTTTGTCCTTGTGGTAGTTAAGTACCTCAATAATAAATCAATCTAAAGAAGAATTAATAAGCTAAATGACTGAGTAAGTGTTATTCCCTTATAAAAAAACAAGTGTGGTCAATCAGAGAGAGAAATTAAGTTACACATTTATTCAACAATGACCTTTAGTCTTTATTTACATTTATCATGTCAGATTCTTCCCTTTCACTTCTTGAAACGCGGCACAGAGTTTCCTCTGCTTATAGAAGCTTCCAGGGTTCAATTTAGAAAACAAATAATAACTGTGTGCTTTCAGTAAGCGAGAGACAATCATATCATATCACCCCATTGGGATGCACGCATAACAAACACGGCTGTTTGTGGTTCTGATACAGTGGTAGCAACCCACTGGAGACAGCAGCTGTTGGCACCATATTCTACTGTTCCCCAAACAATGTACGTTTGAAACTAGACATACTGGAGACAGAATTGTTAATCACCTTGGTCTGGTCTCTTGGGACACATGTTAATGCCAGGTCTTCACTGGGTTTACAATGCAAAGACATGCAGCACGTGGCATAACATATGGTGGGCTTTTACTTAAAACATTTAGAAGAAAATACAGTGATATATATTCTGTCTCATTCAGCCTAAATATAATTACCTCAGCCAAATATGTATATATTTTGTAAATTTACTCATAAAGAATAACTGTACAGCAGCTTGATATTTATTTATTTTTTTTAAATCGGGCCATGTTTAAACTGGCTTGTATTTTCTTCATCATTGCCTTTATTGATGCATCACAAGGCTTTTATGGACATTACGGCCACCAGCTGTTGAGAAGCATGTGAGTGGAAGTAGGAGTGTGTAACGTGAGCTTGTAAATGTGCATTAACTTGCACTATGCAAACCAATTGGAGAATCCNAAAAAAAAAAAAAAAACGTGGCTCTGTAGCACTACTGCTGTACAATCTAAAAAATGCACCTTCAAATTTCAGCCTTTTCACTTTTGTCTGTTTGTTGCTGCTAAAAACACAAACCTACAAATAGATAAAACTGTGCAAGAGAAAAAATCTGTCATCCAAGTCAGTCCATTATCATGAGTACTTAGTTAGGAGAGAGGAAAACTGCTTAGAAGTTGCCCGTCTTTCCCTACTTTCCGCAACCTATAGGGCTCTTTCCCGCACCCCGCTCACTGTTCTCAAAGCATCCTCATGAGATCTAATCACTAATGAAATCAGTGCACCCCTCTAACTAATGTAGCCATGGTGACTATTTCCCAAATGAGCAAGGTGACCTTCTGTGAATGCATTCAGGGAAAACGCAAGCAGACTATAAGTCACCTCAAACAGGATGTATCCATTTCATATGTCTACTACTAAATCTCATTTAATGCACAGTTGGCCTTTAAAGTTGTGCATTACGGATAAACAATATTAGACAAGGTATGCAATTGTTAAAAGGAAGCTATTGTCAATATTATGTCCAATAGTGGTGAAGCAGGCTGCACTGGTTTCTACAGATTTCCCATCAAGCTTTGTATTACTCCCATGCGACAAGACTGACAGATATGGACTAGCGTTCGGCGCGTCACTGAGAAGCTGTTGATGGCGCGCTGTCAACTGTCAGAGTATGTGAAAGGTGAAAGCTGCGGCCCTTACTTTGTGGTGCTTAGCCACTCTCTGTGGGAGTGACACTGACATTTTCTTTTTAATGGGAAAACATCTAGGTTTTAATCTAGTTAGACTTCAAAACGCGTGGGTCGAATTGATGTAACGGAGGTCATGGTCGCACGTCAAAGTCTGGGCCAAGGTGAAAATTGAGTATTTGTATAGATGACCGGTTTTATACTAAACAAAACAAAAAAAAAATGCAGGAAGAGCTTGTGGCAGCAGCAGGCAGTAAAACACAACATGAGCTGTAACTGTACAAATAAAAATGATCACAATCAATGCCTGCTAATGAATAGTTTGTTATAAGACAGCTGTTAAATAGCAAGCTTAAAACTAGTTAAAGGTTTAAAGGAATACCACAATATCATTTTTTGTAGATGCATCCTAGTGCATTAGATTAGATCTAACCCAACTGTCTGATGATGATGTAAAGTACAGATATTGCCAGATGATGAGAAGCCATCTACTAATGGCTATGTAATATAAGCCATCAAGACCAGCCTCTCCATTTTCCCCCATGGACTCCTATAAAAATCCATCTCCTGTTAATAAGCATTAAATTCAACTCATGAGTCATGGTCTTAAGCTGCTAATCTTTTTTATATCAAAACCAAACCACCCATAGTATTGGAGGTTAGACAGAAAATCAGTTGTATCCTTCATCAAGAGCTTGCCATGGCCACGTGTTCAAGCTGATCACCACTGTCCATCACTATGTTCTGTTTATTCCACATAATACTCCAGTTTGCTTAAATATCCTAAAATCAAGTTAATACGGATGTGAAGCTTGTGCATTAAGTTGTTTTTCACATCAGTGTCATGGGCAGCAGCAGATCCTGACACAAGCTGCACATGTAACGGTTGTATTTTAGCTGTGTTCGCAAAATATATGACACTTTATTGGAAGTGGAGACGGGCAGATTATTTCTGCTGTCAATTCCTCAAGCCTAAATGTGATATCTGAATATCCAGAGTGTCATTTTAGAAGCTGTACATGTAAATAAGTACAGGGTAGGCGTTTTAACAACAGAGCATTTCAATGAAAGGTCTGCCAATATGGGATTGCTACAATCATGAATAAGTTCTATTTCTTTCCAAGCACAGCACCTCTACACGACTGATGAACTATGAATTATGCATGCCATGTGAGATGGGCTGATTCTTTTTATTTATTTATTTATTTCCAAATGTGTCTCAAGGAAACAAAAATGCAAATGACGGATAACCTTGTGTTTTCCTCTGGGATGTTGCACTGTACAACACAAAAGCGCTGGCATAACTGCTAGTAAGCGCTGGCATTCAAGTTAAGCCGTTTCCCCTTGATGTAATTTACTTTATGACTACGATTCCACTGAAGATGGATTATATGTACCACATCAGGGACAATACAGTCGAATGTGCAATATATTTCCCATAGCTATGTGGGCATAAAGGTGCGCGTGAAGTAAATACAAGGCTGGATTACCAATCACATAATGCAGGAGGACTACAATGCACAGGTTTACCCCATCTCATCGGAGTCCACCTAATTTGACTGATGGCACATATTGGTAGGAATCTGCACCAAGAATGTGCGTTCTCAGCTATGACAGGTCCTCTCATTTCGATCATAATTTTAGATCTAAGTGTCCGTTTCTAAGTGTCCTATAAAAAAATTATTAAATTGTCACGTACAGTGGGGAGGGGGTTGCAGAGGCCCAAAACCTAATTTCAACCCTGGCACTTCAGAGGAGGTTAATTGAGCCATGTCTAAAAAATTGTCATTTCTCTACGCAGAATGTTCGTCTGCATCCGAATTATTCATTACCGTGCCATTTCTTCATGCATATTATATACTGTATGTCAGCAATCATACGTGAAACATAAGACACCTAATGTAGCAGTGTATCCGGGGTTTTATGGACAACGTCAGCAAGTTATATTAACATGCAGCAAGAACCTTTGTCATTACCCATTCCTCCTTCTCGCCTCTCATTTCCTGTCTTCTTTTAGATTGTAAAATATCAGACATAATGAATAAAATCGCTTCAAATTAACATTTAAATTTTACTTTTGAATGCTAAAAAGTCTTGTAACAATGCTAATACTACTACCAATAACACTAATATAATTTATGCAAAATTACCTAAGCTATTCAGAAGACATTGCCTCATTTATTTAGTTGAAGTAGACCTACAGGGAGGTAGTTGTTCAGGTGGTTAAGGGTTACTTTTCATATTTCATGATCAGAGCCGGCTAGTTATGATGCGTGTGTGTGTTTGTGTGTGTGGCAAGCCTTCAGATGAGAGTCAACAGATATGACAGGAGACATGTGGGCTGAAGAGGAAAATCATTCATGACCAAGACGCTGACAGAGGATGGGGAATCGATAGATATAAACAGCGTGCATCAGGGGAAGAGAGACGGAAGGAACAGATGAAAACTGAGGAGTGTGGGTACGAGCTGGTGTGCACAAACCAATGTTATTTTTGCGCACGCTCGTGTCTGTGTCAGTCAATCAAACACATGTCTCAGGAGAGAGAATTGATTGGAAGGGAAAGGAAGAAAATTGGTGAAGGGAAAAGATTAATCAAAAGCTGTGGGAAATAATCTAAGAAACCAAGGACCATGCATGGGGTACTGAACCCTGGCATGACTGACAGTTACAACAGCAACAGCTGCCTTCATTACAGCATGAAACCCCGGTCGTCCTCAGGGGGCCTTGCAACTTACTGGCAGGTTGTTTGTTAGTCCATTTCTGGAAGCAGATGGTACTGCGCCCCTACAGTCTACTGTAGTCGAACTACTGTATCACAGCCATTGGGCGAGATCACGTTTTTAACGTGACATCACTAGATTTGCGGGAATTTGTTCCTCCCAGTGCCGTCTACTTAATCAGCATGCACCGAAAGAACATAGTGTACATTAGAGTTGTGCACAAGACTGTTTTTCAGATTCACTCCTGCGCAGATAAGCATCCGTTTCCAGGGCCAATCTGATATCACCACTGAAAATCTTCTAGTCTTTTGCTTTTTTAAAATCAATTACTAATATTACTTACTTTGCCATTTACTAGGAAGTTTTTTTGTTACAAGATATGAACTGAAATTTCATTGTAGGCGTCATCCTTTTAGTTAAACATGTGTAACAAGATAAAATGTTTTCTTTGTTATTACTGAATTTAAAATGCATATGTTTATTGGAAGACTCTGTACTCTGTAACCAATTCTGTTTTCATAGGTCTCTCAACAGCTTCCTGACTGAAATAATCAATAACTGATAAGTCTGTGTGGTCGGTCTAAAAAGCAATCAACAGACCAGTTGCTAGCCCAGCTAGAGTCTCTTTATCACCCTGTTGAGTGTAATATGATCGGTACAGCACAGCCAGCCAAGAGCTTAGGGAATCACCCAGCTTCAAGCAGGCAGCCTAGAGAGGCTTTGGCTTGTAGCCTCTTACAAGGCTGTCCTTCAAAAATGATTTTCATGCATTTATTAGCCTAGCAGATGACCAGTGAGGAAAATAGAGCCAGGGGAGAGCTATGAAAAACAAACGCCTGTTCCTGCTGCTAAAAAATTACACGACCGGTCCTCTCTGCTTCACATTACCCAGTTGGAGTTCTGTTTCTATTTGACATCTAAGCACAGCTCCTCTCTTTTATGAAGCGATAATGTCGTCCTAGAGCGAGACACACACAGTGGTCTGTGGTTTATGCTGGACATCGTCCTGTTTGACAAACATGCTCTCTAAGCAGGGTCCCACAGGACTTTTCTATCAGTGGTGCCGCACGATAATAGATGTTGGTATTAAAATGGATTTTCCCCACTTGTTGACATTAATTTCACTTTTTTTGTCGTTTTGGTAAAGGACGTGACTAACTCAGCGCGCAATTCCACTTCTACAAAACTGTGTTTGTTTTTTGTATAGCTTTGACGGCAAATGGATTATGGATTATTCACACAGAACTGTTGGTCGTAACCTCACAACAAACACTGCAATTGGTGCTTATTGCTTCTACTATTGAGACAACAAAGTCTGCTGGAATTATGTGAAACATATTTGTGTTGTCATTTCACGCTTGCTACTGAAGAACATCAGGCTCGGCACGACTATCACTGCATTTGATGCAGAGTTTATCATGTAACATGCCATCTATCTTACCGTGAACACACAGAATGCTTGCATTACCACACCTCTACCACCTCAATATTCATTCATTCTGTAACCGCTTGTCCTGTAAAGGGTCACGGTGGGCCCTATCATGGCTGTCATCAGGGGGAGAGGTGGAGTACACCCTAGACAGGTCTCCAGTCTATCACAGGGCTAACACAGAGAGACAAACCATTCACACCGACATGCACACCTACAGCTAATTTAACACATGTAAACTACACAGAAAGGCCCAACCACACCACTGTGCCGCCCCTCGACCAATATATTTAGACAAAAAAAAAAAAAAAATACGAATAGGCTTGTAAATTTACACCTCAGATGTTCATGTGTTACATGTGTTAAAGCATGACGTAACTGATAAAATGAATGATGTTATTACTAGAATTGACAGGATTGTGAGAGCAATCCCATTCACAGTCTGCATTGTCCTTCACAGTTCTGCAAGCTGTCCCTTGCAAAAAAAAATAAAAATAAAAATAAAAAATAGGATAACAGGCTAAAAATGTTCCAGAAAACATTTTTATAATCCAAAGCCCTCATGTAAGGGATCAAACGCAGGAATTACGGATTTCTCAGGGACAAGAAACTAGAGACACACATCGAGGTCAGTGTGGTTAAAGAATGTCCCTTCACAACTGTTGAACACACAAGACTGACAGTTACACAAGCTACAGATACTACATACTTGGTAATGGATTCTGAGTAGCTGTGAGGCAATATGGACTTTTATTGTTTTCTCATCAGTGTTTTGGTTATATCCCATCCTCTTGGGGGTAAAAATATAAAATATAGAATGTCCTTCGAAGCATGCATTTGTTGTTTGACTAGATTCATTCTACATTTATGTCAAGAAATCTATACTTTATGTGCATCACTCTCTCTATACGTATATATATATATTGCAGTATGAAAATATAGCAGAGTTATAGGGATGTCTGAGTCGCTGGAGAAAATATATAATTTATTTTTTTATTCATATATACTGTAAATATCATATCTCAAGGCTTACTTAGGACTATAATGGCTGTCAGAAGTTGGTTTAGTCTACAGCAAGTTCATTTTAATGGTCTGCATTTCGAGTTGTGCAATATTACGCATATGTGTGTGCAACTTAAGTGTTTTATTCACCAATTTCTACCTTTAACAAAACAGGAGGTTGACAAAATAACACGAAAGCCGCCTTTAGTGGCGGTGGCTGGATAGACTGGGGCTTTAAAGGACTCAAAATGACTTAAATTAGAGCATTACTCAAAAAAAATGTGCGCAGGATGTGTCTCCTGGTCAATTTAGGTGTTATCCCCACATGTCTGCTCATTTGTCATTCACCTGAGTCTTGTTCAAATTGTGCCAGTCAGCTCTTCAGCCTGTCAGCTTATTAAAGAACTGAATAGGGGTAGCCTATATGCTCTAAGGTTTCAGTAAAATTAGATATCCCTATAATAAAGGCCGCAGATGCCACATTTATTCAAATCAAATAAGAATTCAATCCAATAATGACTGAAAAAAGATAAAAGGATAAAGAAATCAGGCTGTTGCAAGAAGAAAAAAATAAATCAAGGGCACCACACACACACACACACACAGATCAAAATTGACCCCAATATGTGTGCATCAATAACTTCCTAGTGCTCGGCTTTCAAAGCCCAGATAAGTCACAGAGCTCATCGGAAGAACATAGTCAGGGGGCTGGCATTTCGCATAATTATCAGCTCTGTCTGCCTTTTAATTCTGTGACACTAAACAGTGCAGAAAATCTCGCAAGAGTCAGAGGATATCACTCACGACCCCTTTCATTACCCACGCTACATGATGTTTGAGGCTGATCTCTGCTAATGGAAACTTCAGCACCTTGGCCACAATGTGTTCATTAGCACGTTTTGGACATCTCTCAGATTCCTGGGAGTGCAGCCATACAGTAGATGTTTTCTGAGATGGCGCTGCAGCAGCCTATGCAGTACAACTCTGATTATGGCCGTGACTGAGGTTATATATAGCCACGTACCCAATGGCAGTCCCTGCCACGCTCACTAACACCCCTGGGATCTAATGACATAGCCAGGGGGTTACGCTTCATACTGGCTAAAAACCTTACTCTGGCAAAGGCATTCAGAGAATGAACTGGCTGGAGAAAAATCAGCCATTAAATACAAGGAAGAGCGAGAGGGCAGGGGTACGGTTTCCAATCTGCCACTGAGGGGACAAAATATCCAGATGGAGCGCTTCCCATCCTTTCTCTCTTCCCTCTTTGCATGTTTGTGTTGTTTTGACATTTCCCTTCCCGCCTACTGAATTGCCAATCTTGATTGTGATTGGACAGAGAGAGAAGAAATCATGATCCTCCTCTTCACTGACATCGCCACAGATAAAGAGAACCCCCTGCAGCGTCCCCATGGCAGGGAGAGGCAGGCAGGCAGGAGAAGGATGGGAGAAATGCCATCTCCTCATCAAAGAATGCTCCAGATTTCTGCTGAGGTCTCACAGAAGCCTTGAGCAGCTTCCAGTTTCAGCCTGGATTGTGACACATTTGGGTGACGTGTTCTACCTTGGGGCCGCTGGACCTTGCACCGAACCAGCCACTCAGGCACACACAGCAACATCAACAGTGCTCTCAGGGAAAGATTTGCTGTCTCTCTCTATACATAAGATTGATATCAACTGCATGTGTTGAGCAAGTAGCTGGCACTTCTTATTAGCTTTCTACTGGGGCACTGCCTCAGAAGTTGTTCTTACTTGTCCGTTATAATCAGGAAATATGGCTTGTTTACCTGACTTGCAGCAACTGCTTGATTGCAGAGTTTTTTCACGTGAAGATATGTGACCTTCTGCTGCCTTGCTAATTGGAATAGTCGATCAAATGCATGGCTCCAACGTAAACGACACAGAACTGTGTAGGCTAAGGGAAACAACTAAATAACTAAATAAAGCTAAAAAGCGTGCCAGCCTTGAGGAGAAGTTAGCCGTCTTTCTTGTCAAGCAGCCATGGCTTGGCTGTACTGTGCGTTCACTATGGCTGCTAAATGCCTCTTCAATACAGAAATGAGAGTAACAGCGAGGCGGCCCTGAACTCACTGGTATCTAAATGATGCAATCCAAATTCAAAATGATGCAATATTGGTTTTATGGAATTGTGGAATATAGATTTAACATATTTGTCTTTTCTGGCACTAACATCCTATTGTTTGGTTTAAACTTGATTTGCACAGTATGAAAAGACTTCGCACACATTTTAACCGTGGCCGTTTCCCCCCTTCCCAACACAATTGCTGGTCTTCTGATTGTCTTGCAATACGCTGCGCGTCACCAAATCACATACGAGCTGTTATTTGGGGACAATTTGTCGTGATGAAGGTTTATTATGATCTCTGCCCTGATTACGAGTTGTTCATTTAACAACATTCACACCTGATGAAAGTGAAGGTGGCTGTGGCACAAGGCACTGAAATTAGAATTATAGAAAAACAACCTAGCACGCATCCATTACATAGACAACCAATCAAGGCCGTTAACCAACAGCAAACAATAACAATAATACAAATTATTATTATAATTACAATGCGCTGGGCTGTGGTGTCCCAGGACTAACATTTGATTCAGCTTCATGTTAGTGTTCCTGTATATGTACTAAAGTGCAATGCGCCTCTTATGTAATTAGTCTCCTGTGTGAAATTTGATTAGTTTGGTTAATCTAATTGATATTTCCCTGCTGAAGCAAATGCGAAAAGAGCTTAAATGATCTCCAGTGCAGCTTGAACTGCACAGATGTCTCCCTTTACTGTACATTTTGGAATCAATACGGTCTCAGCGTAATATTTTTACACTCCATGGGATTTAAGACCAGCACACCACTTTGTGTTCTCACCACTCCCTACAGCCGTCTCTCTCTCTCTCTCTCCTGCTTCTCCTCTTTGTGACTGCTCCGTCACTGTGACAGGCGAGTCAGTGCGCTTTCTATGACTGACTGGTGACAGAACCTGCAGGCACTCAGTACATTTCTTGTTTGAGACCAACACTGATAAAAGGAAGGGAGGAGACAGCGGGCCATTTGACACACATTTACATCCGCAACAGTCACTTAAGCCGGAGAGCTGAGGTGACCTTCTCAGATTTCATTTCATCTGGCCTTTTTTTTTTTCTCCCCCTCCCTCTTTCCCAGAACAAGTGAGTAATTAGAGCAGAAACATTTCCCCACACACCCGTTCTGTCTCGGTGCAGAGCTGCGCTTGCCGTCCGATTGCACGTAGACGGGCATCACTAAAACTGTTATTATAGCAAACATTACTGTTGTCATTTTAACAGTAGCTGGGTCTGGTTAAATGCTCGTGAGCGGAACACATTTGAAGATCAGCACTTGTCACATCTGCACTGTGATTATCCATACTGGCATATGCAGTGAGTCAGATTTTTGTGTCATTTTGAAAAATGTGCGCTGCCCTTCTATGCCACACTTGCCGACCTGGAGATATATGTAAAACTAACTCCAGGCCACTGAACACTGCTTGTATGCAATGTGTCCAGGGTACCTTTTTTTTTACTTCCACTAGCCTCATTGCACACAAAATATACATCTCTGACAGCATAGTGTACCATACACACATACACAACTAAACTACACAACAAAGCCTTCAATAACTTATAACTCCTTTTCACTTTGCCTCATTATTTTTCTTGTTTGAGCCCACCCTTTCAGCAGGCTGACACATCTTGCTGACCTACATTATACTATAAGCTCCGTTATTATAAATATTTAAAAACAGAACTTCCAGGATTTTAATTTAGAAAAGGAGTATATTACGAAATGGTGTTGTGGGGATAATACTATGCCTCTTTCTTTTTAACCTTTATGCTATCCACTGCTACAGCGTATATAGTTTATCCACGCTTTCTTTGTGTAGACAACACAGGATGCTTAAGGCAGCGAGCTACAAAAAAAAAGTGATGTAAAACAGAGGTCGAGCACGGGCTAAGCCGAAAAAATAAATAAAAAATGTAAAGTCACCTCCTGAAAGTGAAGACTAAATACGAGCCAAAAGTCTTCTCCGCTGTCGCGCGTCAGACATGCACACAACGCCCATCTCCATCGAGGGGGAATTAAAAAGAAACAAGCCGAGGAAATGCAGTTTCCCCTTTTGTCCTTACCGTCGGAGACCTTGAAAGGACGACGGCCACGACATCCTGGATTTCTTCAGCCCGGGTCGGTGCCCCGTGTCCACCGCGTAAGTCCGATCCATGTTCCTCGGGTTAAGGTATCTCTCGGTGTCCGAAAAGCCTCTTTGTCTCACTCGCTCGTTCTTGCGCACTACCAGCGCGTGGTGGAGCGGAGAGAGCGTCGCCTGGTTCTGCTGCCTCCACAGATGTTTGGGCGCCTTTGCACTCACGCCGGTTCCGCTGCCGGCGACCAAAGATGCCGTCCCCACTTTCCCGCAGGCAGGGTCCATCCTCCTCGCCACGTAGATTATTATTAGTTTTTGTTTCTTAAAGAAATGTACACTTTGTGAGCATTCAAATGGAATGGCCCGAGAAAGGTGATGGGAGGGAGTTGACGAAAACTGCGAGTTCAGGTGTTTTAGAAAAATGATTTAACACTAAAAGCAACTGAGACAACTTTTTTTCTAGGTTACTCTGGGTGCTTCACGTCCAATTTGTTTTTTCGAGCTCACGTAATGACTTTAATCCCATGAACTTTTTCGTTAATGCCATGCACACAGTGGACAGGTCCAAAAATGTATCCATTTACGCATCACGAGGTAGAAGTGTTCAACTGCGGTTTGGACGGGGGAAGGAACTCTCTCTCAGTTCAGCCTGGTTTCCAAGTGCTCCCGGCTTTCTCCACACACGCCCATTCCTGCAAGGTGCTTGTGTTGCTGCGGCATTGCGAGGTGGCAAGTACAGGACAGTCCAAACGATGGTCTCTCCTCAATATGCAAACTTCTACAAACCCTGTGGTTAAGTTGACGCACGGGATGCGTAAAACCACACAGACATGACAACACCGTTCTCCCCTTCTCTAGTGCCCTGCGGGAGCAGGCGGCGACGGGGTATAGGGAACAGGATAATACATTAAACATGAGGGACCCACCCAAAGCACCTCCCCTGAAGAGTGAAAAGCAGGAGGTGGGAGTGGGGAGAGAGCCAGGTGGCCGAATCACACAATGACACTGATACAGTTTTATGACCCAATAGTCCAAATGAGATTTAGGGTTTTCATAAAAATATCAGTTTTGTAGAGGTGTGGTAGTGAACATACACATGGAATGGGTAGAATTTACCATACCTCAGCGCTTTTAATAAGGACAAGGATTAAACATAATGCAACTCATAAGCTCACCTTCATAGGAATTAGTTAAACTGAGAGTCTTTACAGGATTTGTGCCTGTGCCCGTGATGTCCACACGGCAAAGAGGAGTGCAAACATCCAGCCACCTTGTTAAGTCTTTCCTCCTCTGTTCTGTTTGTTATCATATCCACGGAAGGGGGCAGTCAGAGAAGACGGCTCTCTTCACTTCCTCTCCCTACACTTCCCTTGCACCTCCAGCCCTTTACTCTGGAAGCTTAATGAAATGTAATCTCTCCTGCTTCGACAGCAGAAATGTAATCTTCTCAGAAACAAGGTGAGTGAAAACAGAAGTGGCAGGTAATTGTAACGGTTTCAGGATAGCACACAAACCACAGAGAATAAGACCACATACGTGCCATGCATGCAACACACTGGTAGCCGACATGTGGGTTTTGTAGTGGTCCACCTTTCCATACCGAAGCTAACCGCACTCCCTGCTGGGATAAACTGAACACAACACATGCAGCACGACGGAGTACCGCACAGGCAGAGAACCGACCCGACTCTTGATTTGTTTGTTCATTTCATGTATTTTTCCTCTGCTTTGTTCCCAGTCAAGGTCCTGGAGACAGTGCCCCAGGATGCAGCGAGAATCACCTCCACCAAACATTATAATGAAAACTTTTTACATTAGCACAGCTTGCATAATCATTTGTCATACCTCACTTAAGAAGTCTAGACATAAGAACTTTGCATATCAATATAACACAAGTGCTTAAGCTATAAAGTGCTTCCAGGCGGCATTATAAAAAATACCGCATCATTAATATATTTGTTTTACATGTTATTTTAATTTTATGACCATGTATGTTTTCTCCCCGCTTCTGTTAATTCTGTTATTGGCCTAATGGGATAGTGACTGAGGTAAGTGCACTGCGGTCAACAATTAGCGATTCCAACCGATTGCTCCGATACGATCTTATTATACAGAGCAGGTTATTAGCCACGCTTGGCCAATTCACGTTAAGTAGTTTTTGGTTTTTTTTAGTCACAACGCACTTTCAGAACCCTTCAAGAATATAATTACATTTGCCGCAAGCTCGAAGAACTATTTGCGTAGAAGTAGTTGTACTAATAGAAGTGATGCCTAGTTGCAGCCTGGTGCTCCCTTACACATCAGAGAATGAACCCAATCAGTTCCTCACAGTTAGCCGTACAGATTTTTAATTTAGACAGAAGAAACAGCACTGGTGTTAGATTGGTATTGGGAAGAAAAGGGGGTGTAGGCGCATCTGTATCTTTAATCTGTTTTGTAAAAGTAAAATAAAGAGAACAAGCAGTTAATTTGCTATTGATTCTGACACAATGAATAAGAGTCCTGGGGACGTTTTTGTGTCTGGTAAAATTTATATACCGATAGTTTGCTTTGATCCACTTTTGATTAATAGCTAGTACTCATGCTGGTAAATGTTGCAGACTTCGTTAGTTCACTTGTACCTGGGTGTTCCTTCACATATTAATAAACTAAATAACACATGTTAGCTGGCATTTCAGTCCATTTGTTTTGTTGTTAATGTAAAACATTCATGTACATTTGTGTGTGTGTTTAAAAGGGCATCATTTCACCCACTATTTACCACGCTTACATTATTTATAGAACCTGCGAATCAAGCTTCTTTTTTTTTTAACTAACTAGCGCAATCAGTGAACGTTCATGCACTGTATTTTGAGGTACCGTGGGCTACAAATTACGTCAGATTCTCTGAAGATTAAACTAGGTGCCAGGTGGCTGCAAGGCGCTGAAGAAGAAAGCAAAGACAATAGCACTGGCACTGTTTGATGGACAAAATCTTTCTTTGGCATATGAGAACCGCTAATGGAAACACACTTTGTATGCAGCTAAATGGGACTATCTGCAGATTTAATGCAAGGGCCAAAAAGAAGGACAAAGTAAATGTGACTAAATTCACTCAAAAGTTGCAGTTGGAGCATTTAAAATGGCACATCTTCCATCTGTACTGCTTCATAACCGTGTATTTCTTCATCACCGCCGTGCTGAATTATAGATGAATCAGGCTTGAAGCACAGTTAAGACGTATGGCCTTTGTTAAAACTCTTCCCATCAACCATTTCCCTCCCCGCAGTCCATTTTTTTTTACTTTAATTGATCGTATTTGCTGTGTTCTGTTATGAAAGAAAGAGGGTTTAGCGTGATGGAGCGAGGCTGATGGCTGAATAGGTACGGTTTGTTTGGAGTCGTGCTGTGTGAGGATAATTCACCAGATACAAACGGTAACATAATCAAAGTCAAACTTGTGCACAACCAAACACCTCGCGTCGCATCGAGTTGTGTGTCTTTGTACAAAAGACAGGTCTTTAAAAAGTGAGGTGATAAAAAACATTAGGTCTGCAGGTTCACATCCAAGAATACAAATGAACATAGTCAATACAACTGTCTAAACGAGAGGAGACTGCGACAAGGCTGTCCTGCCTTTCGGCTTACAGGCAATCGCTCAAACTACCTTAACGTCCTTACAAGATAAGATAATGCTTTAATTTATCCCACAGTGGAATAAACTGCAACACAATTCATACAGACCGGCCAGTGGCACACACCTGGGAATAGTTTGCCCTTTTCTGAAGTTCACATAAAACTCTCCTGACAGTTAATCAGAGAGGAGGGGTCGCCTTTGCATCTAATGTTTGACACGTATTGACATTATAACAGTGCCGTGATAAATTATTCAGGTTTGACTGCGTTTCTTCAATATGAGAAGCAATTCCTGACAGTGGTACAGTCGACAACTGATACCTGAACATGGACACTAGCACACAAATGTAGGAGCAAACCGGCCCGATAGTACACAACTGGAAGACATTTTCAGTCGGATTTGTAGGTAAATATCTGAGAATCCACTTAATAGGGAAATATATATATATATATGCGCGCTTATATCTTGTTTTATTTGGGGTACATGTAAACGATTCATCTGAATGATTTCAGTCGGGTTGAAGAAATATTGACCATGTCAAAGTAGCAAATGCTGTGTGTCTGGATGTCATTTGGATACAAACAAAAATGTCATAAACTATTTCTGTCGTGATATTCACACAGCGGTTTTGAGTGAGGGAAAAACTGTTCCAGCACGACTCTGGATCCGAGTTGTCATCGAAATTGCTCCACTTGCCTGAAAATGTAATTTAGAACTAAATGACGCCAGCTTCTCTTGCTTCCCCATAAAGACGTCAACAAGTCAATAACACTTTCATCTTGTTTAAAGTGTGCTCACAGCAGCTTAAAACACATTCGCCAATTAAAACCCCTTTAACAAGCTTAGGCCTTATTAATAAGCTGCTGCTCACTTCCATTCTCTGTTATTCACTCCGCGAGACACTGCAGGTCCCATCATCCCCGGCTGAGGGAGAAAGAGGGAGAAGAGCAAAACAAGAGCTAGGAGGAGGTAAGATGGTGCATTTTCTTTCTCATCTAGCAGGTGATGGGCCATTGAACAGTGTTATGCAGGTAGCATGATGTGTATGAGGGAGATATAGAGCCTTTTGAAGGATGGCAACATGATCAAACACAGGCCACTTTAACCTGGGTATATTCTCTCATGTTTTCCTGTACAATGATAACCCGGTTATTTTCCGCTGACTGACACATTTGACCGCTGGATTTTCAACTTAAAACTGTCTGGCTTTATTTTATTCACCAAGTTAAACTAAAAATTCACCACTGCAGCACTGCCTCTGATACACAAAGGTGTTTGGTGCATTTGTTTTTGCCTCCCCTCGGAGGATTGAGCCGGTCGGACACTTTGTGCTTGTCTCTGCCAAACCTCATTTCGTCTAAAGCGCTGTGATACATTCTCCAGCACTCTCCGGGAAAGGGTGTTATTCTCTTCGCAGTTGTGGCATGGTCTTGTTTTCCAAGCAAAGACAGACCGAGTGTACACAAGCGTATGCCATAATTACATGTATGAGAATTCAGCACTGAGCTGTAGATTCATCAAATCATTGTCTGCTTTGTAGTAAAGGTTTTTCAAAAGCTAAACTTGACCAACCCTCACAGTAGTTTTCCGTGCATCACGTTGCGAAGGCTGTTATAGGATTAGTGAGTGACAGTGGTGAAATCTATTACACATTGCTATTTGATGAGTCACACTTTTAAAGGCATGTAATTTAAATACCAGTGGTTTCCATGTTATTAGTCCACTACGTAGCGAGCATGTTTTGCATTACTGCCAACCCATTCAGTATTTGATTTCCTACCTTTCACTCACAGCATTATGACACTCAGTTTGCGTAGACTTAAAAACTTGCATAGGATGGGTAATCTACTGCAATGAATGTTTTGTTGTCTCCATTTATCTTTTCTGGTGTCATTCTAACTGTTTGAGTGACATTATGAGCAGCTGAAAAGAGGGACTGATCTGGAAACTGTCTTTGTTGTTACCGTACAGTAGGACATCTGAGAGATGACGGTCAGCTAATAATCGTTTTATTTTTCATTATATTCATCCGTCCGATTTATTTTTTTTTTGTCAAGAAAAAAAAACGTACATACAAACATATTAAATTCCCTTTATTATAATTAATTTATGACCCTCTCTACCACCTGAGCTGCAGCCAGTGCACCTTTGAATGCAAGCCATGTTTGCTTGTTGTTTGTCCTCTGTACTGACAACAGATGGGTCCACTTTCACAGACTAAGGCTTCCAGATCCAATTCTAATATACAATTCTATTAGTGAATCCTGTATATACACCGATCAAGGATAACACTATGACCACCTTCCTAATATCCTGTAGGTCTCCTTCGTGCCTCCAAAACAGTTCTGACTCATCAGAGAATGGACATGGTCCTTCTGAGGGTGTCCTGTGGTGTCTGGCAGCATAATTGGGCCTCTGTGGATCAGGCTTGCTCCAGTACATCCCACAGATACTTGATCAGTTTGGGATCTAGTGAACTTGGAGGCCACCTTGTGCTGTTTTTCACGTTTTTTTTTAGTTGTTCCTAAAGCGTTTTTGTGTGTGTACCTGTGTCAGGCTGCATCCTGCTGGGGATGGCTGCTACCATTGCTATGGGGTGGGGCTGCCTGGTCTGGTCTCGGTGGGTGGTACATGCCTAAGTAACACCCACACGAATGCCAGGTCCAACATTTTCCCAGCAGAACATTGTATTGTCACAAAATGGCCAATGTTATTCACTTCTCCTGTCAGTGGTTTTAATGTTAAGCCTGATCGGTGTAAATGCAGAAGCATCCAAAGACTGAGGCGGAACTGGGTAAAAATTTTCAAAATGACAATATCAAATAAGTGATTTGAGTGCTTCATCTCTGAAAAATGCACGTCAGAATCCATCTCGCATGACCTCCATTTGCTTCAATGACAGCAGCACTCCAGCTGCATGAACCTGTACATGTTTGCGCAAAACCTGATAACCCCCATTATCTCAGCCTGATTTGAAAATGTTCCAAAGAGCTTGTTGTGATATTAGAAACATTTTGCTTTCTCAGTCTTCGAGTGCCCCCACGAATGTTGAGTGGAATTAAGGTCAGGTACCTGTGGGGGAAAGCCCATGACAGTCTGCACGACGCTTTGAGGCATGCTTGGGGTCTATGAATCCATCTGCACTCCACCTTACAGGGTAGAGTGCTATTTGATCAATGTGGAATCAGTGTGGTGAAGGTATCCAGCGTTGTACCATCATTCTTTCTCCTCCATCTCTCTCTCTTTTCTGTTTCTGATACAAATATCAAACTTGGATTCATCAGTAAATAGAGCTTTTTCCCCTCTGGGAAGTGATAGTATGTCTTGTCCACTTTGTTTGACCTTGTTTCCCTTCCCAGACAATGATATAGTCGTCCTTTGAGACGTTACCGGACAGCCTTCTTTTGACGGGACTTTTATTGATTGGAGTCTTACATTCTTTATTTAGCAAATTCTTGATGTATTGAGCTTCTGATGGTGTGGTCACTTTTGCCTGAATTGAATCCAACTGATTTTCTCCAAAGCATTTTAGAGCCCAATGCATAGCTCCCTTAGAAACCTTTAGTTTAGCCAGCTTTGGAGGAACTCTCCACTCTGACGTCTCATACTTCCTGTCAAACTTTCTGATTATTTCAAAGCTTACTCCTTCCTGTGGAACCTACTATGTATAGTATATGACTATGTACATGCCCTAAGATTCATCCACAGCATGAAGCTCTCTAGTTCTTCACCATTTCAAGTGAGACTAATTTGCCAAGAAAATTAAGACTTCTCTTCTTTATTTTCAAATAAAGGATGGTTTTCCTGGGCAAACAAGAATGACCGGCGATGTCCTCAATATAAGGCATATATTTAAATGTCAGGTGTCCATCTTTACATACCTCACACAACTACTGTAACTAATCCATCAAACCATTCCACTTTACAAACACATTTCAAAAAAACAATAAGGCATCCAAGCCCATGTCACCCTACCTGCTAGTGTCAGCTGAGGTGATGGCGATGAGCGGCGGGGTGCGTAGCGGCAGTGTTGTGGGCCGTGGCGGAACCGTCACCGTTTCCGTCTCCGGCTTACGATCACAGTAGTACTGCTCTGCCTGCCTGAAGGCCAAAGGGGGCAACTGGACCGTCCGGCAAGAGAGCCTTCGCACCATGAAGGGCTCCATGCAGGTGATTGGCCCCGGCTCTGGGGAGTCCGATGAATCATCGGACGCCTGGTGGAAGATCAAGGAAGACAAAGACCAGATTATTCAAAAATAATGAGAATGAAATGGAAAAAAACTTACAATGGGACTGGGTTCAGAAAGAGTGAACAGATTTTAGATGGGATTTGTTGTTATGGGTGCCAAAGTTCACAAAATAATATATTTAGAGCCTTTTATGCATAACCAATGTCAGGTCCTTTGTGTGGATGAAATATCAACTTGGTGTTTCTCGGAAATAGCCTAATTGAAGCACAGTGCTATATCTTGTGATCTAGTCCCTAATGCATTCTATTACATGCAGTGAATATTAATGCTCGCTATAAATGGGTTAGGCAAAATAATCTGCAAAACACAGTCACTATAACGCAAAAGCGACAGTTCTCTAAACAGTTGCAATAAAATTTGATGGCAGTCTTCTTTAATGTAGTATTTACTGCGGAACTGCATTGGTCTTAGCACTTGCAACAGTATGCATATCATTTTCTACAAGAGAAAATATCACAGTGCAGATGCTAAATAGGGAGGGTTTATCTTCAGAGTCCTCTGTGGATCTTGCCGAGGTTTTCATATGGATATCATGCTGATTCCAACCAGCATGCTCCACCAGGGCTCAAGAGTAAGCCAAGAACCATCTATAACTGGCATGTTTATTGCCGCGTTCACCTCATTTCAGTGTAAATAATATTTTTATGCGAACGATAGACGGTGTATGAGTCATACGTTGAGAGGGTTGCTCACATCACCAAGTTGTTTAGCATCTTGCGGCTCACATTTCTGGCTATACGGCTCCACAGTTGTACTGCTTTGATTTGCTCTCATTGCTCAAATCAACACTCTTTCTCAATTGCTTGTGACGGAAACGTCTTGATGAAAATGCACAGCCTTTCCGGCACCAATGAGCACACAAACAAATAAAGCAGCTAGTGAACACAGCGATGCATTCAGCACATAAAGTTCCTGTTATATGTCTCAAGGACCGATAACAAAACATAGAGGCGGGTGAGTATTGTACTTAGACTCAGCAGTTAATGCTTATGTTGCGTGTTGTGTGAGTTGAATGTGTAAACAGGCAGCTGTTAACTAGCACGTCAGACAGACAGTGACAACTAAGTGAGATTGATGAAAGTGTAACATCTCACGTCTTAACAGGTGCAGCGAACCAATCAGAGAGTATGATGGATCGGTACAGCTGGGTTAAAAGGAAGCACCTGTGTAGAAAGGACTGCGTATGCTGGCTGTTACGACACTGGTGGAGGGACTCAACATAAAGAGGAGGCTAAAGTCATTTAATATCTGCCGGAAGCTGCTGGACTATCGTTGCCAGTGCCCTTTTCTACGCTGTGGTGTGCTGGGGAGGTAGCACTTAGAAGAAGGGCACCTCGCAGCTGGACAAACCAATACAGAAGTCGGGCAAAAACAGGCGGTGGAAGAGAAATGGTGAGCTTCAGCAGCAAAGAGAGTAGTGTGTGTGTGTGTGTGTGTGTGTGTGTGTGTGTGTGTGTGTGTGTGTGTGCGCGCGTGTCTCCCTCAGGACTCTTCAGCCATGCATTTTAACCATGTTTGGATAATTAAGCCCATTCACCCGCCAATAACACTTGCACTGCCACTGCAAGACTATTGAGGGTGAAGAAGTCCAGCCCGTGTGTGGCTCATAGGGGACTGTTGAGGTTTAAAACAATATCGGTTTCCAATCCACATCTTTCGGACTTGGCATTCGTGTGGATGTTACTTAGACATGTACCACACACCTAGACCGGACCAGGCAGCCCCACCCCATAGCAATGACACTCCTTGATGGCAGCAGCCAACCCCAGCAGGATGCAGCCTGACACAGACACAAAAACAGCTCGGGAACAACTAAAAAAAAACAAAACATTAAAAACAGCACAAGTTGTTGACCTGGCCTCCAAGCTCACTAGATCCCAAACCGATCAATCTGTGGGATGCACTGGAACAATTCTGGTCCACAGAGGTCCCTCCCCTCAACCTATAGGACCCAAGGGCCCCCACTAACAACATCCTGTTGTCAGACACCACAGGACACCCTCAGAAGGACCATGTCTATTCTCTGATGAGTCACAACTGTTTTGGAGGCACAAGGGAGACCTACACAATATTCGGAAGGTGGTCATAATATTATTCCTGATTGGTGTATACTCACTTGCCAGTTCATATAGTATCATAAAATAAAAGTGTACCTCATGAACTGGCAAGTGACTGTATACTGACTCCAGTGCTGCTAGTACTCCACAGACCAACACACACTTACTTATTTTCAGCGCCGTCAGAATTAGCACTAACACAAAAAAGATGTATTTTTATAGAGACCAAAGGTTATATTCTGCAACACTTGTTTTCCCACTTGAGCTTGGGCCTTTTAGTTTTCCAATCACGGTGGCATATTAACTTCATAATATCAACATTTTTCTTTCTCCATCAGTCAATGACCTCCCTGTCCTTTCTGACAAATGAAATGGAGCTTCATTAGCGTTGTAGAGGAAGTGGAATAGTATGCAATGAATCAAGCGCATGACATTGTTGCTACTTGGTTGTGGATATAAAATGTGCTCATAAATATGCCGTTTGTCTTTTTAGTTGTATAATTGTTTTTATATGGGATTAGTTTTTAATTGTGTCCACTGTGTGCTGGCGTAAAAAGATCAGGTCTTCTCTTAATCTGTATGTTTTGGTTAATAATCTCCTACCCTGTCCTTACTCAATCGTGTTATCTGCATGACCTTGCTTTTGTTAAGAGGGCCCTCTGATTAGCTTTCTTGTTTTTCAACTGCACATTATTTCCTTTGTTTTTGATTTGGATTTTTATGTCCAGAGACGCCTCTGCGGTTATATTAACGTTAACAATATAGGCTATACTTTAACTTGTCTTGTTCACATCTGATGTGCATCTCTAGATGATTTATGAGCTTCAGATTTCTGTATGCATGTGACTGATAATAACCTGTGCTATACTGAGCACTGTGACATGTTAATTATCACGCAGGTATGAGGAAAACATGAAAAATCATCACGGCATGTGATAATTGATCCGTTATAAGAATTTGATTTGTCAAGTACGTGTGAAAAAATAGAGTGATGGAGAATTACTGAAGGATACGTTGTGACACTTAACCAAGGTTCAAATAGGAAGTCTCTCACTTGAAATAAAGAGGAGGCTCAAAGTGAGAATTAGACGGCACACTGGGTCAAGTGAGGTGGAAAGGAAAATCAAATGATAAGAACTTCAGCAGGGAGGCAGAAGCCATCTGAAAGCTGAGTCGTCCGAGGTGAGGACAGAAAGTTATTCTGCTGTAGCGAGGAAACCTGCAACAGGCACATCAGGTGGTCAATGTAACATTAAGTGGATATCAGAAAAGTTTATTCTGCATCAGTGCTCTTCTTTCCTTTAAAAAAACAAACAAAAAAAAACAAAACAAAAAACAAAGCAAAAAAAAAAAATACACCACAGCTTCAAGGCAACTTCTTCTATACCCTGCTTTTGTCATAGTTAACACCTGGGAATTCACTGACAGATCTCAATCTTATTTTTACAAAGCCCAAAGAACTTCTTAATGCAAATCACTCTTTTTCATATGCAAATTGCTTTCTTTGTTCTGGCCTCAAGCACAAATCCATTTTCCTCTTTGCGAATGCAAAATGCACTCCAGCATCTGCTGGACAGTGGACGGAAGAAGTTCAATTTTGTGTTGCACGCCCGGCCTTTAGGGACAGCCCAGAGGTAATCAGTTATTTGTGTATTGAGCTGTTCCAGGACGATTTGATTCAGGACACACTCGAACACACAGGCGCACACATATGGAGCGAGCTGGTGGCACAGCATGATAAATTGAGGTGGATTCTGTGCCATTAATCTTGCTGCAAACCATGTTGAGTTTTTGTTCGGCGTGAATAACAAGGTCAACTATTCAAATTTACTGCACAGTTCTTTAGCAGGTGATTAACCAGACATTATGGGGGCTTTTTCAGAAGGGAAACATTCTGTCTCATGTGCGGATAAGTACCCTACACTTAAAAGCCCTGGTGTGCATAAATATCATGGTCAGGATGACTTGGAAGTGGTCCAACGGAAAACGAAATAGCTGTTGACAAAATGTGTATGCACTCGTATGCCTGTACTACCAGTTGTCCTCAGCTGGAAAGACACATACTTTATGTTTCTTTGCTGTGCTTTTTACAATACAACTTTATTAGGAATATGCATTATCTGAGCAATGTCTAAACTAGCATAATAAAGCTCTTAAAAGTGTGTTCTGCATAGCC
This sequence comes from Chelon auratus, assembly GCA_030220025.1. Taxonomy (NCBI): domain Eukaryota; kingdom Metazoa; phylum Chordata; class Actinopteri; order Mugiliformes; family Mugilidae; genus Chelon; species Chelon auratus. The sequence continues at coordinate 6,722 of JASGAT010392119.1, read as the reverse complement.
TTAGCTGGTTTTGTGCTTTAATTCCCTTTTTAATTTGTTAATAATCAGACCAGCGTTTGAACATGAAAAACATTTGACACGCATGAACTGGAGCTTATAGTGGAACCCATGAGATCTGAGACCTGAGGCAGTTGTTTAGCCATATAAATCTAGTAATAACAGGAGCCATTACTTTCATAGTTTGGTCTACTGTGTGTGTTTCAAATTGTCATATAGCCAATTTATTAGCCATACTCAATCAGAAGTGCTCGATGGCGCACACATGACCTGAGGCAACCTTCTGGATAAAGACACCTGTTCACCCTCCAACTGCCAACAAATGAATTGTCCTGACGGTTAGCTATTTGTCGTCCCTAACAGCGATATTTGTCTCCATTAGTCCAGAAGAACCTCTCGAAGCCCTGATTTGTGTGTGTGTGTGTGCAAGTTTGTGTGTTTGTCTACCACCTCGCCCTTTGTCGTGACTGTTCCGCCTCATCCACCCCTAATACACAGGCACACATACACACACGCAAGTCCACCCCTGCATCCATCAAGATGCCAATCTTCATCCACAAAGCCACTGAGCCTTCCGTTCCTACATAATTACCTGTATTAAAGTGACTGCCATAGACGGTGGCTCACCTCGGGGAACGAGGGGAGCCGATGTGATTTCAGCAGGCTGAAGGTAAAGCAGATGGATAATGGATCTAATGAGTCAATGAAGTTCAGTGAGTATTAACCATGAATTCCTCTGACAGCACATCCACTAAACAATTTATGTAATGGCCTCTTTGCTCATGTCGTTACTCTTACAGTGGCACGGGATACTCCTGTTATTTTTGCACTTCACGTTATAATTTACTGTAGACCTACTGAATCACTTTGCGAAAGGTTCATGCGCTTGAATTCATCATTACAGTTCTGTTTCTACTTTGTGAAGAAAGTGAAAAAATGTGTAATTACGAGCCGGGAAAGACAAGTAAATCAAAATGATGGCTTGTGATTGATTGTAAACATGTACAAAACTACAAAGGTTAACGTGTATGTGTGTCTGTGTGTTCCCACTGTACTGTGATTATGCACATAATCCATTTTACTCACTTTTGCCGTCTCTCCTAATGCCTGAAGTGGCTCTTTATGACAAGTGGGATCAGTGAAAGGTTAATTGGTCTGCTGTGACTCTGCCATGCACTCTGTGCACTTCATATGCCAATCCATCTGTGGCTCAGTCGAACTGTTTGAGCGTGGCTGGATTTCATCAGTGGACAAAGTTCAATTTATTTTTAAATATTTTATTTTGTGGGAAAATGTCAAGGCAGTTAAGTAAATGAGGAGATTTATAATTTATAATCAAAACAAACTGAAAGAGATTTTTGTCATAAATTAAGCTTAGTGATAGTTCACTCGGGAGGACTATTTTTCTCTGTGCATGCAAGTCGAGTGCAGTTTCACACTCTGTCAAAGCTCCTCCAGCTCATACCCGTCCTCCATCACGAGCCAGGATTTTCCCCTGCAATGTTAATACTATGGCGGCCCGCTAGGGTCTAATTTGCTCCGCCACGGTCTCACAACCAATTGGAAATATTTTTGCTCGTCTCACAACAACCTCGTGCTGGCTGCCAGTGTGAACGCATTCATTCCTGTAACTACACCAGTCAAGCTTTCGTTTGTCACATAGCACTTATGCGGTACACAGTAGTGCCAGACATTCTAGACAATTTTTGAAATAGCGGGAATCGCAGACAAAAAGCATGCAGCTTGTAATTTGTAGCTGGAGGCAAGTGTCGATTTGGCTTGGCGAAGTGACAGCTCAGTTAGTAAATGGTAATCCATGGTAAATCGTGGAGGTAATACTTGGTTACTGGTTACAGTTTAGCAGCACAGGTAAACACAGTTAATCTACATATCAGTTGTTCTCTTTTGTATTCTTGGTTTGATATAATCTGAATGTGTGAGTTATATAATAATTCTTGTTGATTTCTGCTGTAACGCTGGGCTTCTTAACAAGAAGTCAGATCTCACTTTAGGAGCAACTCTTTGAGGAACTGAGTAAAGCTGTTGGTACTTGGCTTGATTTTTGTGCAATAGGTTGCAAAAGACTGTGGTGACTAATTACCTCTACCCTGTTATGGTCGGACAATAATGTTCAGGACAATGTTCAGGAGTTCCATTTAGCATACCAAATATAAATACAAAGTAGTCAGACTATCACTAAAAAGTTATTCATTCAGAAGTAAAAAGTTGTTGTACATTAATTGCAAATTTGCTTCAACAAGTTTGCAAAATGTAAGACAACATGGTCAGCATTCCTTCTTTTGTTGTGGTGAAAAACTACTCATTCATGTAATTTGGTTTTAGTGGCAGAGGAAGTAGGAAAATCAATGCAAAATGGGTCATGGTTCGACTTGAACCCTCAGGTTACATGCGTCTGCACCACCCAGTGAGAAAAATCTGAGCGGAGCCAAGGACACACAGGTAAGAACCCTGCAAGAGAGACAAGGTTCGTTTGAACAGCCTGAAGATACTTTGATCACATCAGCACATCAACATTTGAAATCTCTGCAACCAATATAAAACAGTTTGGGGCCAGCCAACATACAAAAGTTAAAAGAATGCAACTTACGCTCCGCTTTGATTTATGCTTTTATTATGGTAATGATTAAAAATGTATGCGAATTAGAATTACTTTGACAAAAATAATAACCCACCACATTTTCTGCAGGGCCTTTGATGAAGACTCTTGATATGAGGCTTTTCAGAAATGCAGGGGGTTCAATATTGGCTTCATTCAGGTATTTTTCCCACAAGCAGCTCTCATTTATTTATGTAATAACAGTGAGGCGGCCACATTTCTTTCATTTTAAAATATTCTCTCCATTCTAATCCATTCCTTCTCTGACTTCGTGATTAAGCCAGATGATATGGATTCAATTTCACTGTGCCATATCTTTAATAGTCCTGCTGCACATCAGATATTAGATATTTCTGTTTGCCACACATTTCTAAGGTACATGAGTGGGGATCAAAGTTACTCGTTACCTCTCATGTGCATGATTTATGAATTAATTCAAGTCAATTAGACCACAGCAAAGAGGGAGCCATCCCCCTTTCATAAACTGAATTTTTCATCAGCACCTTTTCTTTTTCTGTTGACCTTTTAAGAGATTAGGATCGCACCAAAAATGGTTCGCTTGGCCTTTCATTTTCCGTTTGAGTCCACAGTAGGCTCAGTATCTGGACAAGGCCGCAGCTCTGTCACTTTGTTTTTTCTTGATGGCAATTACGTTCATGCAGAAACAATTTCATGGAAAAATAATGTTGAGACATCAGTATGCAGAACAAGTAGCCTGAACTCTCCTCTCTGATGCAGCTGGCTTCATCTTTCTGCAGTTTATCATACCAACACCATAAGGCAGGCTGAGAGGAATTCCCTTACAGCCCTTCTATTAAAAAAGTGATTACCATTTAATTTATTTTTTTCATCATTTTACATTTAAGGCCTGAGAAACTGATTCAGGGTCCATGTTAGGATGAAAAAGAATAAAAACATGTGTAGTCAAACTTGTATTAAGTTAAAGAACAAATCCTAATCTCAAAGTGAGTTCGCTTCAAGGGTTTGATTAAAATGCAGCAATGCACCGTTATGATTTCACGTCAGGGGGCAGCCTGCGCTGCGCCGAGTGCTTTCAGCCCGTCATCATCAGCACCGCCATTCATCTCGGCGCTCTGAGTGTAGCAAGTGATTTTATCAAAGAGACAGAATCTTTAATGGATTCGGGGTAAAGCCCCACGGGCAATGAGGGAAGTGACAGAAGTGGAACAAAGTTAACACAAAAGGAGGAAAGCAGAGCAGATGAAAATAAATAGACAGCTGGAAGAGATGCAGTGAGTCACCTGGCTGTCACTATCACTATTTATTCCTCACATTTGTCTGACCGCAGAAGAACTTTTGAAACAAAGCAGAGAGAGATGAAGGTTTAAGCTACAGCTCATTGTAGATTCTTTTAGCGTCTCTTTGTCCTCTTACGTCCTGAGTACCACCTGATTTATTAAGGACAATATCCTCAAATTATGTTACTCACAATAATAGTGTCTCACAGTTTGCTTGGTACATGCTATCTTAGCAGAAGGGTTGCTGCAACAACGCAGCGTTTATCTTTTGCTTCGCAATGGGAGTAGCAGGTATTTATAACCAGGGTGTGTGTTTTTTTACAGCTTCACGTAGCTGTAAAACACGGTATCCTGTGGGGTGATAAAAATTAACTCGGTTCATCTTCTACAGTACACAGTGGCCGCCACATGTTTTTTAATCTGTTAATGGTGGGAGAATGAAGGAAAGGGGCATGGTGGGACTGGGAGTATTCTACTGCCTCACTTTTCTTTTTCCCCTTTGGCTCACCAGACATAGATTCCTACCATGGTTTATGGAGTCTTTCATAATATAATTTTACAAGGAGCAGCACAAATAATAGCTATAAATAAAACACACAGGAACTCCTAGTGGACTTGAACAAAGTTAACTGTACCATGGGTTCATTTTAGCCTGAGTTGCACTTATTTTAACGAGTACAGGTGCCATCTTGGGATTCATTACAGTATTATAAGAAAAAAAAAGCAGAATGCACATATGCAAGTTGATGACTGGATGTTTTGTTTTTGTTTTTTTGCATTACTATACACAGCACAACAGTGAGTTTGTGTGTATACTGCAGGATATGTGATAAAGAAGGAAGCGTGTCCTGAAGTGTCATATTGGAGGTAAGGGAGATGAATGAATTTGTTTCAAAGAGCCCCTATCTAGTAGCCGGAGGCAGGAGAATAAATGTCTGGCAGGGACAAGACCTAGAGTCTTTTCCTCAGCTTCAGGCACAGGTCTGTGCAAAAAGAAATGAGATGAAATACCCTGAAAGTTCCCCCAAACCCACAGGGAGGGGAAAACTTTCGCAGCAGATGCAGAAGGAGAGGCGAGATAACACTGATAGCTGGCTGATAGGTGGAAGTTAAAACTCATAACACATTTTCTGTACTTTCTTCATCTGTGCAAAGGATGAGGGTCACTGAACTGTAATACAGAGACAACACCTATTGCAGTTCTTTGTATCTGCACCCAATAAAGCTGTTCTGAAGATAAAGCATTAGCGTCTGGATTGTTTTGCGAGAGGGAAACATGACGCGTGTGACGTCCATGAACTGAACCTGGCTAGAACGGCAGACTCATCAATCTTTGCATCCCCTGTGCCGACCTTCCCTGGCTGAGTTTGCACACCTCTCTCCATGCATCAACCCCACATCCGGAACTAGCACGATGCCAAACATCCTATGCAAGATTAATCACACTTTGAACGCAGTCAACAGGCTGTGAGATGAGGACAGTGAACGGATGGTAATGTGTCTTTACACACGGTGAAGAAATAAATGTCAGGCCTGCCTTGCTCTCTGCCTACTGTATGGACGAGGATGATGATGAGGGTACATTTAAATGCAGGCTTCGCATGGAAAACAGAACAGGCTGGCCAGACTGACAATTACACAGAGAACAGATAGATTAAACAAATTTGCCCCATTCAAGTTTTGGCAGGCTTGAGGGGGGGAAAAAAGAACAGATATAATTTCTCAGAGTGCTCGAGTCTGTCCCCTTTGTATGGAGCTGCTAATCTAATTGCATGTTTCAAATATGCAGTAGATTGCTCCACTTGCTCATAAATAAATAAGCACTTAGATAAGCTGTGGCTCAAAAACAATTAACACTGTTTGCACAGGACCACACGAATTAGCGATAAGAAGGAGGCTATTGTCAGGTCCGTTGTATCAATGACCTCTTCTATGTGTGATGCACTAAAATGTTCATTTGAATGAAGAATTACTGGGAGGAAGATTAGAGGAAATACAAAGCGCACTTCCTCTTTGTGCTGCGATACTCATCTTTAATGTCTCCCATATCCACAAGGGATTCCAGCTAGTATTACGAGCAGTGGCTTTTTGCCAGCTCCTGCCATCTGATCGTGTCACAAAAATGCTCTTGCAGGTGCTGTTGCATTGTGTAAGATGCCCATCAAAGAGGAGAGGGAATTATATAAATCATAGTGTGCAGTCCCGGCCCTTTATTTCATTGTCATGTTGTCTATTATCCTTTGCTTCATCTCCTCTTTTCCAGTGTCCCCTACTCTGATCCTGCTCAGTCTAATTTCACCGCTCTTTTCATTAAATATCTTCTCATCCACCTCTTTCCAGCCTTCACCTGTATGAGCTGTCTGTCAACAGGCCTTGGTGGCAATCGATGTGATCTGGAGTCCTCAAATCATTCAAGCTCAATCAAAATCTTCCTCCTTCACCCTCTTTGCACCCTTTCCCACGCATGAAATCTCTCGCTACCGTCCTCTGTAAACTCACCTCACTGAGACATTCAGTGCACCTTGCGCCTTGGAAACAAACCCGGGGCATGCATGCTCCCCCTGCGGGGCTCTAATTGGTGATCAAGATGTGCGCGGGAAGGAGACAGAGCGGAGTTCGGCCCATTTCTATTCCCTCATCACATTCGCAGGGCCACAGTCACATTTGCGTAACCATGGTGATGCTGATAAGGTGACTCATGACTATTCATCAATGGCGCCGCCTGATTGGACAGCCCCCGAGAGCCTTGCAAAACATATTCATCGGCGCAGCCTGTGTCCCCGCTCTACCTCAGTACGCCCCTCAGGATGATGAGGGAGCATCTCTGCCTCTGTCCGTTTGTTTTTCTC
>JASGAT010392118.1:0-11095 GCA_030220025.1 Chelon auratus | reverse complement strand
TTTTTTTTTGTAATTAATTAATCGTAATTAACGTGTTAAAGTCCCACCCCTACTTATTTATTTATTAACTCACAGTCCTAAGGGACTGTTTCATGGAGAGGTTGGCATGGCAACTTATTGTCATAATGATGTCACATCCCTATAGCATCAAATAATGAACTAAAATTAATCTTCTCAGAAAAATTACTACCTAATTACCTAAACTGACAGAAATCGTCCTTAAAAAACATTATTTGACGTGTTCTTTAGTTTTTGAGTTCGGCCAAAATCCCATCCACTAAGACTGAGCGGGTGGAGCTTATGACCTACACTGCAGCCAGTCACCAGGTGACACCAGCTCTACTTGCCTCAGCTTCACTTTTGAGGAGCTGTTCCGCCATTCATCTTTATACAGTCTATGCTCCACACATTTCAGGCTGAGGCCTGGGAAGCATTTCACTTCATTTTGATTATTAACAGATTGGCGTTTCCATTCTGACAAACTGAAAATGCAAAAATACCTAATTTGGGGGCTTTTATGCCTAACTGAGATAATATCTCATTGGCACATTGTCGCTAAACAGTGAATTTACATTTTTGGTGTATGACGTTTAATTTTAGTCATGGAAATTAGAACTCGAGGTGAAATTGGGTTTGAGAGATGAAAGAATAGTGCCGATCATAGATTACTCTGCAAACAGACAGAAAGATAATGATACTGAGCTTCTCCTAAAATATTTAAAATCTCATATATTTTGTTCAGATAGTGTTTGTAACACATTCTCAAAGCAAAGCCGGCTCTGCACGTACTGTAAAAACACTAAAAGATTGGAGGGACATAAAATAAAATGTCACATTTTCCCATCTAGAGCATTTGCTTTGGATTTGCTTTCTGAATCACTCCGCTCACATGCATCATCTACAAGCCTGGAGGGAGTGTGAAAGTGTAAGACAGCTGCTCAGATGCGTCTGCGTTTGTGTGTGTGGGCCAGTCACCGGTCAGGCTGGTCAGTTTTATGACGCTGGATGCTATATGAGAGAAGATGAAGTATTGGTCACTGATAACTCCCACATAAAAAACGTATTACACTATGGTGAGGGGAAGAACAGCATGGTTACACCCCACCGCTCTTGATTACAGCAGTAACTGTGCTGCTCATGGCTGCCTACATGAGCATGATTACTATAATCTTATATCACACAGTTATACTATTATCAGCTGGGCACTCTGACCTCCAGTCTGATTGCAGCTCTAGGCTTTGCTTTAGGCTATTATTTTACAATGAAGCTTGATAGGTCAGCTCTTTAAGTGGGATGAGAATGAGCCTTGGTGTTTTATATCTCAAGGCAGGAAATCAGTTCTGGAGAAAAATGGTGAGTGAGAGAGTCTTTCAGAAAGAGTAGTAATCAGAGTAGTTTACCCGATCAGGGTAAAAATGCCTCAAATAAGCAGCTCAGTTGGAACAAAACAGTCGGATCCAAAGGACTCTTCTGTCAGATTGAGAGAGGCGGCGTAAACCATTGCTAATCTGTTCAATAGGATAACATTATCACCTGATGACAACATAACGCTGCTTTGGATAGTTTCTCTCTGGTGGTAATAAATACATTCTTTCGTCACAAGTTTACCCCCATGAGGGGTGAGAGCGTGATGAGTTTCTGGGGGCGTGTTGTGAAAACGTGGGTCTGTCTTAGTCATCTTCTCCTACTGAATATATTCAATTATTTTAGCGAAGTTGGGGAAAAACTGTCTTCTTTTGTTATAGTTCCATCCTCCACAGAGAGAGAACTGGGTTCATGATAAAATAGATGATGTTCTTATTGATATTTTGGGGTAAATGGTTAAGTTGGAATCTCTAATCAGAATTGTTATGCTGTAGAAATATTGTGCACGTTAAAGTAGCCACTGATTCTAAATCTGAGCTTTCATAATCTAACCTAGATCTCCTCTAGAAATAAATAATACCTCTGCTTGAAAATAGGTAGTCCTACAACCAGTTAAAGCAAAGACGTACAGTATGTAACATTTAAAGCAATTCAAGCAATCAAAGGCAGTCTCAGCAAATGCCTTAACTGCTGCTAACTGTTCGTCCTTTAAGGTTATTTTGCTGTCAGCAGCAGATACAGCTCTAAACATCTTGCTTCTCCAGCAGCTACTATTATGTTGTAGCCAAACTGAACTCCACGGCACTCAGATGACATGGTGACTACGTTGCTGTTACTCCTCTGACCATCACCGCAAAAAAGCCTGCCTGTGTGATATTTGCCAGAGCACAATCAGTTCCCAATGGAGTGGTTCCAGACCATTTTTTTTTGCCTCAAAGAATTCCATTGCAATGTAAACCCGTGTAATGATCACAACTTTTTCTAAAGGCTCATTTAGGGCACTGCGGGACATAGACATGTGCGCTCGTCAGTCTGACTCGCTCTGTAAAAGCGCCACCCAAGCGCTAGTCGGCGATGTGTCTGTTTTTGCCAGTCGGGTTAATTTTTGTTTCTACTTCCATTCCATTGTTACATTTTTTCACTGAAGTCGAGTCGTACAAATGTTTGTATCTTGAAAATTCCTCAATTAACCTTTCCTCGATGTGTTCCATCTTTATTGATCCAAAACAATCAATTTTGCGAAAAATTGCAGAGATGGAGAAGCAGCCAGAAATACTAAGGCGGAAACACGCTACTACCAAGCGGACCAATCACAGCTCTTGCGGTCTGTGTCTGGGGAGCTGCACGTGAACTACGGCGTTAGGGTCCGCGTATTTCCCTCGGGATTAATAAAGTATCTATCTTTCTATCTATCTATGCTCTGCGCTGTCACTGTAGCTTCTGTGTTGATTTGACGCAGAAGTCTCAAAAGGTTTGGTTTTGCATATAAAACATATTTGGAAAATAATTTACAGCACTAGGAGGTTGTTTGTGGCACTGAGAGAACATGAACTATAGCACCCATGTTCATTGTAATTTAGTAATAAGACACCCAGTGCAACAGGAAGGTTCATTGCAGCGGTTTGGGAGCTTTATAGCACATGGGAATACAGCATACCAAGCGCTGCATCTACAAAAAATATTTGTTAGTAAAGCAAATTTATTGACTTTATGTAAAGAGAAAGAGTATTTTTTTATTAAAAATACCCAGAAACATGTTCTTTCATCTTGTCCGGAGTTGCTGTACTTAAACTCAAAAGGGGGGAAGACACACTAAAGGCTACAAATTATTTTTAGGGCTCCCTACTGCGACATTTATAAGATATCAAGGAGTCGAAAAGATGTGTATGACCCAGTAATAAATATGTAGTGAATCATGGTTCAAGCTGAGCCGCGGAGATCACAGCATCACAGCTGTAAGGCATGACATCAAAGCACAGTTCTACGCGCACGGGCCGACTTTGACAGTTTGGAGACGCGCGAGTGTAGCTCGGTGTCAATAATTCATCACAACTGGCCCGCTGCCGTCCAGACATTCAGAATTATTATTAATATTTGTCAACAGGGTGACAACATGCGACATATTTGTAGCTGCGCGTCTTGAACAAAAAAAAAAAAGACGGGGCCCCATCAGCTCGAGGCCGGGCAGGTAGAGACGGAAAGAAGAGAGAGAGGAGAGGAGGAAGAGGAACAAGATGGACATACATGTGATTAACGCAGACATGCAGCGTCTGAACATGAGTGCAAGATACAGCTGAGGCATGGTGATGACTATTTAAACAGCTTCTTAGGTTTAAGGGTGTTTAAGGTGCAAAACACACTAAAACATAGCCATCCGGGGGCTCCCTTTCAATTTTTTTTTTTAGGCTTTTTAGGCCTTTTTAGGCCATTTTTAGGCTCAAAATACATGGATTGCCTTTGCCTCAATACAAAAAGTATAAACATCCCAAGAGTAGTCGTGACAGGGAGCATCTGGCGTCGCTTGTTGGCATGTGCAGTGCAGCAAAGGAGAGCGATAAACAATAGAAGGGCATCGCTGGCGACCTCTTCGCCTCTCTGCTTCCACTGCATCCATCCACGCTGCTCTAGTTAGTGTGAGACAGAAAAACACACAGGCGTGCTTTTCCCAAAAGAAATTCAATGACTCCCAATCCAACACACTCCATAAAGCCATCCTGGAAATTGCATAGGATTCATCAGTCTTGAATAGATGTGCTTAATTCAATCCAAAAAAAAGAAAACAAGAAAAAAGCTTGAGTGGGCTGGGATGTTGGAACCAAACATCTAAACATTATGCAGAAGTGTGGAAATGTATCTATTAAAATAATGAGATCAGAAAAATGTGTGACCACGTTCCCAGAGCTGGTAGGTTGTTTTATTATACAGAAAGCCCTCTCACATTTTTATGGTGTGTGCTTTGCTCCGTGTGGTGAGACAAACATCCTCAGAGACCCTTCTTCATCCTGCCTGTGAGCTTAGTTAGCTGCATAATCACTTGTTTGCCTCTGAAGGAGGAGAAAAGGGGAGGTTTGTTAAGCTACAATGGATCTCTGGGGGCTACAGGCGCACACCCGAGGCACTGCATCCCAGTTGTTTTCAGCATGACTCAGTTTCAGTAAGTCACTGTGACTGATGCCCATCTCCCACTGACACAAAGAGGATTACTACAGCATGTATCCATGCACCAATTATGCATCTGTCTATCATCTAGACTGTTTATAAAAATGCATGCATCCACTGGGTTGGAAAAGTGAACACCGAAGTGGCTTAAAGAGTAATGCTATTGATGTTCTAGGGGCTGGGTCTGAAAGAAAACTCTCTGGCTCTTGAAATACTAAATCAATAAAATCATTAAAACGTCATGAGCTAAACTCGCTTCCTTTTTTGCAGCGTTGTGGTGGTCCTTTTGAAAAATAGCAGGCAGCAGCAGGGACAGGCCAGGCTTGATTGGCATGTCTGGTGTGGAGTGTGTCAGTCAGATCCACCCCCACTCCTCACTTTCGTCCAAACATGGCCATCTCTGTCTCCACAAACAAACAAACACGCAAGAACAAGATGGCGACAGCCAAATGTCAAACTCGAGGCTTCAATGTGGTCGTACATCGTTCATTCAACTATCTATTCATATGTCTATTCATCCAGCCATGCATCCACCTAGCGATCGTTGCAGTTTATTCCTTAATCCATTAATCTCTTTATACCCATCCAACCATACAGACATCTTTCTGACCGGCCTTCATCCCTCCCAATCATTCAGCCACTCCTGCATCTATCCTTCCGTCAGTCGATGAATTCACTCTAAACCGATTCATCACTTCTGGCTTCCACGTGTGCGACTAAACTCTCAGTCCTTCTGTTTGTTCAGCTCTTTATCCATCCTATATAATTACACATTTATCTCTAGTTGGGGTTGCTGAGGGCAGGAAGCAGGGGCTATCCTTGTGCATTCGTTAAAAGCCAATTCCAGGTGGGTGTTTTATCACAAAGCCCGAAAAGAGGATTATTTTCAGTATAACCGTTTCACTCTGACATTCAGATCTTATGGCGCCGTAGAAAAAGGGTCAGAGTTTCCTTTGGTTCTAATCGACCTTACTTAGGACTGGAAATCATCGTTTCAGGGATATGCATATCTCAGAAGGGCTCCTATTATTTTGTTCATATAGAAATATGTTGTATGTACACGGACTGAAGGCTTGCATACAGTGTAATGCTAAGGCAGATGTCTCTGTCCTTCATCCCCAGTGACCCTACTGCATGAGGGAGACTCTGATGATATACGTAGATATTATCTGTAAATGTCACGTGTGTGTTCCAGTCAGTTACACAGAGACATTCACATTTCTCTCTTCTTTGATTCATTGCTCATGGGAGGTTTTGGGCAACACACTGCGAGACCTGGGCTCCTCTCCCAACGATCACTCCCTAGACACCAAACAAGCGTCACATGCAGACATATTTACGGACACATTGTTATGGCTCTGGCCTCTCTCCCTGTTTTCCCTGTGCTCTGGCCTCCCTAATCAGGAAGTATGCCTTCCAGAGTCACATGATCTCAATCTACTTATCAAGATCACTTCAAATACGCTGGGTTGTCTGCTTTTGTGTGATCTCATGCTCATGGGCTTACTTCTTTGGATTTATTATGTTTTCTTTTGTTTGGGCTGTGATTCGGATTTTCCCCGTCCTGAGGGTTATGCACTTTTTTGTTGCTGTTTGATACGTTTTATTAAAGTCGGGTGTCTGCATTTGGGTCCAACCTAACCTCTTAACAAAACACACATGCTCTATACGGTATATGTTTATGTTAATGTATGTTATGACATGCAGCGTACCTCAAGGCTCAGTACTTGGACATCTTTAATTTAGTGCCAACATACTTCCACTACTCTGTTTATACATAACTCAGTGTGATTACATCCCCACTGCTTCTTTTAACCAGTGAAGTGGAACAAATGACTAATACGTCAAGCCTTAACATTCCTGAGCTAAATAAAGAAAACGGAAGTATTTTTGGTACTAGAGGGGTTTTTTTATGGCATTGTGATGCTCTTTGGAAATAAATAAATAATAATAATGAAAAAAAGATGATAAGAGTTCAGTTTGAAATCTTCTTTAAAGCATAGTGTGAATACAGGGATTCATGACCTTGAGAGTTTTTATTTTCAGCCAGTTAAACCACTGCACTTTGTTCCATCCCCAGGCAACGTCAGCTCATTAAGGACTCTGCTTCTACAGTCCTATCAAAGATTGAGGAAACTGAACACATCTCACCCGGGCCCGTCCATGGTTTAGGATCAGAACATCTCTTTCTCCAGCATGCCTCAGGTCTATTGCTCTAACTGCTCCCAGGGCTCAAAGCGAACCTGGAGCAATCATTTACAGCTCCAAGTAGCTGTAACCAACAGTGAGAGAAGGACATAAAGACTTTAAATTAAAGAAACAAAAAATGAGTTTCTTGATTTTTTTAACAAGACTTTCCTTTTTCCATAAATGCATTATGAACACATTCGCACAGCATTCCTTGCACGTAATGCAGTATATAAATAGACTTGTCTCACCTTGCCCAGCCATGTCTGGGTGTTATTTGAGTGATTATACATCTGCTGAGAAAGGGATAATGCTATTCATTATCATCTTCACCTGCTCATTCCTATGCTGGAGGAGGTGGGGCTGGAGGGTGAGGATGTGTAAACAAAACTCACATATACGCACAAGATAAAGATAAAGCAGAACTTTTCAAATGAACATAACATAAATGAACATGTGAAAAACGTGTTTCATGTATAGTAGCTGCTAGTCTGCTCTTGATAATACACCGTCAATGAGGTTTTTACTTAATTTTTACCTGATTCAAATCTGCAGTGTTCCTATTAAGGCACTGTGTGAGTAGGTGCATAAGGACTACTGAATATTTGTATTTGCTCTGCGACGCCGAGGCACTGCCAGAGAATCTGTGTGGCTGTAATAAAATATGCTCTCTACGGTCACAGGCTTGCTGCCACTAGTACTGTACTGTTATACCCGTGTGTGCTGAATGAGGGGCAAATCTATTTCCTTTGCTATTTCTTGCTTGTAGGGACAGATTTCCTGTTAACAGCGTCTGAGCAGAATCCAAGAGCAGCGCACTGCTCTACCTGCCAAGGGACTGTCAGCCATGCACTGTAATGTAGCTGCAGACAGACAGGGAAATAGGGAAACGCGAACACACACAACCACTCACTTCAAGCAGGATGGTGATTTTAAAAAAATAAAATAAATAAAAATACAGCTACGAGCAGAAAATGTTGTGAAATGTCTCTTTAAAATGCACAAGTTTCTTTTTCTTCTTTTTCCAAAGCAGAAACTACACTATGAAATAATAATTCTGTATCTCTCTGATCACGTCTATAAACTACAGAGGAGTGTCACAAAGGGAAGATGGCATAGTGCTACGCCGAGTTAATTTACTGTTGGAAACAGACTGCCAGTCCTCCACTCTAGCCTGAATTGGCTGTGCTCGTGCTCTAAACAAAGACTTGTTTCTTCTCTGGAATAATGAAGTCTCCATCTGCTGGGAAGGTGTGTGTGTGTATGCATGTGTGTATGCATGTGTGCGCTTTTGTGTTGTGTGCACTACCCAGCTGCTGACTTATTTAAGGGGGGAGTTTATTGTAAACACATTTCCATGGTCAGAAAGGTGTCAATCCCCTCTCTTTTCTTGCCTCACCTTCACAGCTCATTTACCCCTTCCACAGGAATCAAATAACAGTACAAGCCATCCGTAAGAAAAGCTTTAGAGTTTCCTCTTTTCCCTGATAACAATCCAGCCTCACCGTTTGGGCAGGAATGTTTGGAGCGGGTGAGACCATTACTCACCGAGGCTAAGGTCTTTCATGGGCCACGCAATGGAACTTTTTCCCCACTTGATATGTTACTTCAAGAACGTGGAAACCGCCATACGAGCAACAAACGTGTTCAATGTTCAGACACCACGAGCAGAAATTATGCAGTTTAATTTAAACGGATGTACACAGAAGCTCTAACAGTCTGCCCAGTGAAAGTTAGGCAGTAACTTAACAGGAAGTATGTTTATGGTGATGATATATGATACTGCTACTATAGGCTTCACTTGATTAATGGCTCAGAATGAACTGCGTGCTCTGTTTGTACAGCAGTGACCACAGCTGCTTCCACACTAAGGGAGGGGTTAAAGTTTCACCGGGTAATTTTTATGCTAAAATAGCAAAGTCTGGCCCGTCTCTACCACACAAGTACTTTGAGTAGTTTAGCAGTAAGCTGAGTCATTTTAGAGTGGACCACATTTCTTGAATATCTTCTTCTGAGTGGGCCTATTTTATGAAGACGATTATATCTCTGTGTTACTGTGTTTTAGATGTTTTCAGACAGGAACTGATAGGATCACGAGATCTGTCATTGTGATTTTATATTGTATATTATATTGAGCGATTCAAACAAAAAAAGTTGGGATTGTTTTAAATAATAAAGTTAATCGATTTTAGCCAAAGTAATGAAGTAAAGCTAAACAAGCCCAATGCACTTGTTTTATATTTATTTGGATATTTAATTCCATAAGTTTATATCTATTTATATCCCACAATGACAATTTGCTCTTAAGATATGTTCATACCGTAGACTGTATAAAGATGGACGATGGAACAGCTCCTCAAAAGTGAAGCCAAAGTACGTAGAGCTCCCCCTGGTGGCTGGCTGCAGTATATGTCATAAGCTCCACCCCCTCCATGTTAGTGGATGGGACTTGGGCCAAACTAAAACACTAAAATACATGGCAGTACACACAAGGATAGTTTCTCTCATTTTAGGTAGTTTACATAATGTTGATGCATGTTCAGGTGTCCATTTTTCGGACAAGTTTCGTTTTAGTTAGTTATTTGACGCAGTAGAAACAGGATATGACATCATGATGGCTACCAGCTGCCATGCTAATCACTCTGTGAAGTGGTCCCAGTAGGACCTTGAGAGTAGGAAAAAATAGTTCAGTGTATAATCCAACATTTCTTTGTAATTGGTGGAGGTAGGGAAGATCACAGGACTAATAAGAAAACGAAAACGTGAGTGAGTCTGATGGAAGTGTGGGCGGGTCATCAATGTCGCGGCCCCACGTGGCTCCACTCTCGAACTGTACCGCACAGATTCTGGCTCCAAACTCGCAAGATGGCGTCGCCCTTGTCCCCGGGAAACTGGCGTCAGTTTGACCAATGGGAGGAAATGGGGATGCATTGTCCATTTATTTATACAGTCTATGGTTCATAGTATGTTCAAGTTTTTTATAAAGCATTTGTTATAGACTCATCACAAAAGAAGTTAAGGGTACTGTCTTGTAAACAATCTAAAGTTAGATTTCTGTTTGTTACGCACCAAAATGGTCTGTGTGACTCATCGAGCTTCTAAAAGGTGTTGAATTAATTTTTCAGTATAATTAATATTTTAATGCCAACATTTGTCCATTGACGATTACTGGCTAGTACTTTTTTTTCCCTCCCTGCCTTGTTTTGGTGCATATATTGAATTTATTGGTGTGTTATGGTTGTGGATCAACACATACAAAAGCAGAATCAGGAACTCTACAGGGAACCTTTTAAACATCTTATTGGTAGTTCATGTCATAAGGTCCATGTTGCCAACTCACAAACAATGGCTCACAATTGTTCTCAATATATCAGAAATAAGACAAGTAACAGATTGCTTTTATCCGTGTAAGAGTCCATAAACTGTAAATAAAATTACTTTTGTCTCCTAGACATATCCACATGGTCGACCAGGCGCACCATAAGCTGAGGCCATGGTCCTCACTGAAGTAGAAATAAAGGCAAAAAACAAACAAACAAACAAACAAGAAAGTGTTTAAAGTGTCTAAAGTGCTTTGTGGTAGAGATATAATTGCTGCCTGCGTAACATCCACAGGCATCATTTTCTTTGAATGAGTAAAGCATCATAGCCATAAACTGCATCGTGTTGGCAGGCAGTGATTGGGGTGGGTGACGGGCGTGCAAAGCACAATTCTCTCACAGCACATTAAGGTTGAGAGAAGGCTGCGCTTTTGATTGCATGTAAACAAATATGTTGCACCTCGCGTCACTTTTAAAATTGGTCTATGATTTTTCCCTGACTACTAACTACTAATGTATCATCAGATTGTTTTTTTGAGCGTCCATGTAAACAGTCACAATGGAAAATTTGAATCAGAACGATTTCAATTGGGTCGAAATAATGTGCATGTAAACTTGGCTTCAAAATACGTTACTGATACGTTCAGTATCAGTGTGTTTGACTGTTAATAATTTTAAATAAACTACCCAACTGAAATCACAGGTAAAGCAAAAAGATCAGCCATAACATTATGACCACTGAAAGGAGAAGTGAATAACATTGACCATCTTGTGAAAATACAATGTTCTGCTGGGAAACTTTCGGACCTGGCATTAGCGTGGCTGTTACTTAGACATGTAGCAGCAAAATGACACTCCTTGATGGCAGCAGCTATTCCCAGCAGGATAAAGCCTGACACAGGCACACACACAAAAAAATCGTTTAGGAACAACTAAAAAAAAAACAAAAAAAAAAAACATGAAAATGGTGTTGACTTGGACTCTAAATTCACTAGATCCCAAACTGATGAAGTATCTTGTGGGATGCCCTGGAAAAAGCCTGATCCACAGAGCCCCCTCCCCTC
>JASGAT010392111.1:0-11914 GCA_030220025.1 Chelon auratus | reverse complement strand
ACTTGCACATAACGCACAAGCGCTTTGGTCATGCACTAACATCTATTGTATGTTTTTAACATGTGTTTTATGTCATGTTTTTTATCTATGTTTGTACTGTCTGTCAATATGTTTTTATGTAACATGTTGTGAACCATGATCTACAGTTTGTTTTGTTTTATTTGTTTGTTTTATACTGTATGTTTCATGGTTTGTGTGATGTATGTCATGTGGTGGTCTATAAGTGTAAAGGATGTCCTGCCTCTTAGACTGTAAACCTAGTTTACCTATGGGTACCAATAAAGTAACCTGAACCTGAACCTGAACCTGGAGAGCAGCTTGTACCAAACAATTAACAATTATTGCTTCTGTGGTGTTGGGCAATGTTGATGCTTAACAATATTATAACCGTGACTGGTTGCATGCAGCACATTTAACCCCCAGCACTGTGCAGGTCTAGTGGTCACGCTGCAGTAACGTTTCAGTTTACACGTCTTCCTGCTTTGTTCTCATGACCATATCCATCTTTAATGGAGTCAGTTAACCTTTTCAACAGTGTTTTGAAGTAATTAATTAAAAATAATTTAGAAGATAGATGACAATAATAATAACAATAGTAGTGGTAGTATGCTGCTAGTGTTTCTTGGACTGCTTTCGTTCCAGCGCCACACTGATGCTGCTCTCAGAGGTTCTGGTTTTAACACGCTGTTGAAGGTATCGCATGAGTGTATGAAGATCCACTAAAGTTAAAGTGAGGCTTAGGTAAACAAGTAGTTTGGTAACCAATCTGCCCCCCCCCCACCACCACACACACGCACACTCTCACACAAACACTCATGTACACAGTGACACTCAGGCAGGAACAGCTGCAGGGGGCGGTGGGTCATAATGGCATAACTGTAGTGTCTGAGTGACACATTGAGGGCTCGATGGGTAACAGAGAGCCACCTACACATGACTCCAGACACTCAAGTTCACCCCGCACTCACGCTCCAAATGTCCACCACAAACACACCCTGCGCTCCGTCTCTCCTCCGTCCCCCGCTGTGTGTCCCCCCCTCCCTTTGTGTCCCCCCTCCTTCCCTCTCTCTCGGCTGCCTTTTGAGCGTCGGGTGTGAAACAGATGCTTTTTCACACTGTCAGGCCTCATTTAAATAGAGCACGGGGAAATGAGGATATAGAAAACAAAAGGGATATTAATATTTATTCTATTAGCTGAAGTGCTTAGGTCTGTGATTTTACCCGCTGTGTGTGTGTGTTTGTGTGTCTATGTGTGTGTGTGTTTGTGGAGCGCTGCGCTGTGAGGCTCTGGCGGCTCTATGATGGATAGCAGGCAGTAATTATAGATGGAAAAAGTGCTGAGGATGGCACTATGGACCAGGCAGGCAGACACTCCAGCAGCTCAGGGGTTAAGTCTGCTCCTCCATCCTCCTCCATCCTCCTCCATCCTCCTCCTCCTCCTCCTCCTCCTCCTCCTCATAGACGCGCCACCATCCAGCCTCATCCTGGCTTTGTCTCACACTCTCACTCCTCTGCATCCATCTGATCTCTTATTAATCATTTCACATGTTTTCATAACCTCAATAGTAGCATCTTCTCACAGGTTCCTTACTGCTAGGGTCTGAATCATTGCTTAGCAACACCAGGATGTTGAAATGCCGTCGGTGACAGTCAACAGATCTCTGTCTCTGGTTGTTTAACCTGATGAATCTGCAAATTAACCATTTTTTTAAAAAATACAGCTTATGTTTCCTCATCTTTCTTTTTCCTTTGTCAAATTGTGCATGTCGTAGTGTATGACAAGACAAATCTGACAAATTCAGTGTTGAAGGAAAGACTTAATCGGTTTGCTGTCAGCTTCAGTCTTTGCTGCGTTAAAAAACTCAGTTGATAGTAAAACTTTTACGAAAATATTTGAAAGGAAGGATTTGCATTATATTTTTACTAGAATCAAACCCAATCCACATACAAAGTGACCCGACGGTTGTCCAACTCTCTGTAGCCGACGGTTGGTTGATAGTGGACATTGCAGGCTCTGGTTGCCTAGGCCAGGGGTTCCCAAACTTTTCCATGCCAAGGGCCCCCAAACAGCATTAGCTTCTGGCTGGGGACCCCCTTTGCAAACCTACAGACAATGCTACAAAATATGTAAAGTAACGTCATCTTTTATAATATTTTTTTCTTACTTTTATTCACTTTCAATAACTATTACATTTGTTTAGCATAAGTGCTGCCTCATTTTTTCTGATTTTAGTTGGCCAGGAGTTCTTAGGTTTCTTTTTTTGCAGCAGTGTCCTCCTCCTGTTGGTCTGTTCATTCGGTCTCTTTCTTGTCAAAAACCTGTCCATTTTGCGCTAGCTACATGCTAACTACATGCTAGCTTGAGGAGCAAAGCAGCTTGATAAATGGCGCAAACCGCCAGGTCTACACAGATATGAGATCATGAACGATGTTTTGACTGGCAGGGAATCAGAAAGATGAGCATGGCAAATAACATTTAGATATGATATATTATTAATAATTATGTTTTATGATAATGATGAAAAAACAATTAGATTATATTTTATAATAATGATTCATAAAATCATTAGATATTTTATAATAATGGTTAAAAATAATTTGATTATAGTTTTTTCATTTTTCTAATTTTTAATCTTATCTTCCCTCCATTTGTCTGAGGCCCGCCTAGCGCCCCCTGGCGGCCCCCACTTTGAAAACCACTGGCCTAGGCAACCCTCTTGTACACTTCACACCCCAAATGTTTCCAAGTGAGACAATCGGACGAATCTCTACTCTACTTGAAAAGATAAAACCACCAACGACAACGCCGCTCCATCTGGGTTCAGCCGACCCTCCAAGCCCGCTATCGGCATTTTGAATTTGAGTCGTGGATTGTGTTTTATTGGGTTAAACGTGTGACAACAAAGGCGGAGTTTGACAGTCAGCGGCATCAGTTGCTCACACTGGTTGATCAGAGCCTCAAAGTTGAGATTATTTTAACTTGTTATGCGCCCACTTTGTGCCACCAAGTGTCTTCTCTCCTAACATGCTTGGTCTCTTGATGCTGTTTGTGTTTTTTTTGCGTGAAATGTAACTTTTCACTGTTCTGGTTTCTTCTATTTCGTCGATGTCAGAGTCCTAGAGCAGGGCAGCACTGTTGGTCGAGCCCAGTTGAACTTTTGTCACTGACCTGGACAGCTTCTCTCTGCGTTGGAATGAATCCCTTTGTTCTGTTCAGTCTCACATTTGATGCATCTGCTGGTGAAGCCATGTTAGCCCCTGACGCTTTAAAAGCCCCCTGCACTTTTCTGTGCTCGATTCTTTCGACGTAAAGGCTAAACCGTGTTAAATAAACTCAGAGCTGCTACACTGGACGGCAGGTGAAGAGGTGAAATATGGTTGAAGAAGTTTGATTTCCGCCTCCTTTGCCAGAACCTCACATCGCTTAATAAGAAAAAGAGACATTCACAGAAGTTATCACATCAGTCTTCATTTCCTCCTCTCGAGATGAACATTTGGTAAATTACCCAGTGCTCCGAATATTGGCAAAGAATTTTAGATTTCAGCAAAAAAGAGAAAAAAAAAAAAGCTTCATTTTTGCTGCAACACAATGCACCGAGATACTCTTTCTGTGACTTAAGCTCCCTGCTTTGGCACCAGCACTGCGTCAACACAGTGGCTTCATTCAAATGAATTGAGGGGACGTCGACCTGAAGTCTGGTGACACGGTGAATTCTCATTTTCTCCATATTTTCGTAGTGTAATCTTAATAATCGATCAACCTGGGCTCATTTATTGTCCTGTTCCACTCACTTTAAGTCACTCTCGATGAGTGTTGGCTCCGTGCCTGAGTTGTAAATGCATGTGATGTCCCTTTTTTTCTTCTTCTTCTTCTTTTTACTGTCTTTTCCATCTCCCGCCCTCCCCTCCTCTGGTTTTCTTTCTTGCCTCTTTTGCTCCTTCTCTCAGTCTCTTGGTAAATGTGCTGACTCCTCCTGGTTTTGGCCCAGCAGAGAGCTCTCTAATAGGCCCCAGAGACGTCCCAGCATTCCTTAAATCAAGTGGAAAATTGTTAACTTGGTGTGGGATAAAGATGTTCTGTCCACTTTAGCTCTTTCCTCCCATTTCCATCTCTCTCCCCCTCCCTCCCTCTGTCTTTTTATGAAAATGAGGATGTATGGAGCTGCTGGGAGTGGACTGAGCTTTTGCACTCAATTTCTCTGACACCGTCTGTTTCTCGCACTGGTTAAATACTTCAGCTTTAACCCATCACATGCCCCACTCTAAGTCCTCTGTTGAGTAACATAAGGTAACATACTGTGACAGTCAGTAGGGTCGGGACAGAATTTAGGTGATTCTGCATTTGGCAGATGAACCTCACGATCCAGTAAATGTCATGTCTTCATGTATTTAGGTGGTCGACAGCTGTAGCCCTCTTTGTACTCTATGGTAGTAGGACTGTAATCATCTTGCAGTAGTTACCACTTCGCCCACCACCTCCACAAATATTCAAAAGGTGAAATCTTCTTATTGCAGCTAAAATAGTGCCACTTAAAAGTACCCACGCCCGTCTACATTTCTGCCGTCAAGTTCTGAAAGTAAACAAAGAGAAACCAATCAAACAAATGAAACAGAAATTTATGCTTTGGTGTGTGTTTAGTCAGGAAAATGAGCAAATGTTACATATGTGTGAGGTGCACAAGTAAGTGCACCGCAATCCTTTGTTTGGTTGGGTTCTCTTTGTCTACTTTCAGGACTCGTATGAAAGTCCGCTGAGGTTAGGAGTCGTTTTTATGCAGAAAATGTAAGTACTGTATGTCCTGAGTTTTATCTATTGTTCAAAACATTGTCTTACTGACAGACTCTGCTCACCACAACAGAAATGACTTCCTTTTAGAAACGTCACTGGTTGTAAGTTGATTTCAAACTTATCTAAATTTGATACATTTAAGAATTCGAATAGTTTCACACTTTGTAAACAAATATTTTAAATCTTGTAACATAAACGTGCAGATGGCTGAGAGTAATCTTCTTATCATGGTTAAAACAATGATCAGTTATGTCCTCAAATATACAGTATATATTCGGTGTCCGAACCCAAGAGCAAGAGACTGAAGCACTACGCATTAAAGTCAATAAAGGTGAGTTTATTAAACAAACTCAGCAGGAAGGTAAATCCAAGAGCAAAAACCAAAAAATGCAAAAAGGCTAAAACCAAAAAAACACGTAACGGCTGCAAGGGCAGGACACTGGCTCTCTCAGGGAGGCACCGGAAAAAGAGAAAACTCAGGAGATGAGTTCTACGTTTGCAACAGGAGAAATGCACTGAAAACCCAGGACCATGACATCTGATCTATTGTTAGAAACACTGTTTATGTGAATCAAACCAACAGACTCCACTCAGCTGACTTTTGTAGCTTCTGTTTGGAAACATCAATATGTGTAGGTTACTTTAAAACTTGGATCTTTCTTATCCATTATTAGTCCATGCCTTTAAATGGACAAAAATGCCTTTAGACTTTTAAATCTTAACAAAAACTTAAAGGTAAAAATAATGACCAGTTGTGCACTGAAAGCCAATATCCTCAGTTTTATCTATTGTTAGAAATGTTGTTTATCTGAAACAGAAACACTCTGCTCAACACAACAGAAGTGACTTTTATAGCTTCCTTATAGAAATGTAAATGAGCTAACTTCAAACTCAGTCTTTCTTATCCAATGTTATCAATTTTGCGTATATTATACTTTTACATTATGAATCAGAATGATTTCACACATTATAAGTGGACAAAAACTGCCTTCAGAGTTAAATCTTTTAACGAAAACGTAGAGGTTGCTGAGAGTAAAAGTTTAAAAGGTCAGCCCTGCAGCTGCAGCTACATCATGTTTAAGAAGCAGACACATTCAATAAATCTGTGTGTGTCAGGCCGTGGAGGATACACCAGAGTGTGCAGCTTTGTTCCGTGCAAATGTGCGGAACTATGCAAAGAAATATTGTGTTGCTCAGTTCGTTGTGCAGCTCTTGTGTGAGCAATCTGCTGGTTCAGTGTGAGTCAATGATTCAGTCTGACAACTGATAAATCATTGCAAACGTGATCTGATTCCGGTTGTTTTAAGAGAAATTAGATAAACTCAGTTCCTTATTTAATGATGGTGGGTTGAGTAGTGACGTCGTGCACCAGATATAACCCAGTCACCATCGACAGCATCGGCAGCGGATCTGATTTGTTGAGCAAATTGTTGTGTCAACACCGCAGCCCTATAAGATGATCCGGAGAAGCACTTGATAGCGAGCTGATCCCGGGTTGCCGTGGCACCCAGGGGTGCACGGACATGGGCGCGAGGCTCCTGAGAGGGGCTCTGATGGCAGCGTGTCGGTGCCGCTGGCCTCCACTGAGGGTTGACCAAGAGTCCACAGTGTTCCCGGAAAATCGACCTCAAGATCCCTCTCCCTTCCATGCGCACACCACTTCTCCTCCTGGTACACGCTCTATTTCAGGACCAGTGTGCTTCCCAGTCCCGCACTCCTCACCCCTTCACTCACACACACACACAAACACACACACACACACACACTCTTTGCTGCCTGCTCCCCAGAGTGAATATAATTAGCTTTTCTGACAGGTGGGAGGGATCGGATCTCGTGGAGAATGAAGCTACCAATTTACACCCGTATTACACTGTCATACACACTCACTTGCAAACATGCATGTGAAAGCTCGTCCTCTCATGCGCGGCGCTCCCCAGACTCACACTAACTGTGACCCACTTGCTCGACTTAAAGGAGAGGGCGACAGAAGCGCAGTGTCTTAAAAGTGGAAACTTACAAAAGAGTATCGTGTTCAGGTCCTAACCAGGAGGAGGGCATCACTTTTACCTCCTCATATCTCATCACAAGCGTCCCGTTGTGTGTGTGTGGTGAGATCGGGGGACGCCTCTGTTTGTGTGTCTCTGTGTCCACTCCAAAGCAGTTAAGATTGAGTCTCTAAAGTTACTGGACCCAGTTCATTCTCAAATTTAAAGAGATTAATCATATTTAGGTATGAGATAACATGAGCATCACCCTTTTAAAATATGATAGAACCATCTGTAGACATCTACATTTCTGCACAAAAATGACTCAAAGCATCTGTAGATTTTTCACACAACTCCTAAACTCTGTCTTTTTTTTCTGCTTGTGTGTTTTTCATGTTGGACCAGAAACAAAGCCTGAGTTGCATTCATTTGATATTTGTTGTGACTGTGTTCATCCCTCAGTGTAAGAAGAAACACACTCTGGTGTGTCCGGACTTCTCAAAGACGGGCTCCTGCCCCCGAGGCTCCCGCTGTAAGCTGCAGCACCGCCAGCGAGCCAAACGAAGCGCCGGCAACGCCTCCACCACGCCAGCTAAGAAGGCTCGCACCAAGGAGCCTTTGAAAAGGTCGAAAACACACACCGTTCCATCACTTCTGCTACAAACCATCATCAGCTTTACTGTGACTCACGGCCGATCGTCTCCTCTAGGCCTCTTCTGTCTGTCGTCATGCCGCAGGACTCTCAGGCAGATCCAGGGACGCCCACCTCGGGTCCTCTAGCTCTGCCGTCCTTCATCTCCCTCTCCAGCTCTCCAGAGGAGGCAGATGCACCGGACACGCTGCTGACTGACACTTCACAAGTCAAAGGTATAAACATGCTGACAGAACAAAAGAACAATCTCCTCATAAAGATAACATAAAGTTAGCTGGTTTTGTTTGTGAGACAGTTGTTGTACCTTCTTCTGTTTCGTTTAGACGTCCACAGAAAATCTAGTTTTGCAAATCCTCTCTTTAAGTTTTAACACTGAGTTCTGACAAGTATAAATCCCAAAGTGTAACCGTACAACTCTTCTTGTTAAGGTGCTGCCATCATTCGTGTCACCCAGATTTACAGCTATTGTAAAAAATGCTTGCAAATTTCTCGGTGCAGTCTTGACTGTGTGCAAACGGCTTTAATTTCCCTTGTATTTACTAACGTTTCTAATGAAGCGACTGGTGAGTGCATATTGAATATTTTTAGCACCTTTTCATGCATTTTGACGACACACAATTCTTAGTTTTATTT
This sequence comes from Chelon auratus, assembly GCA_030220025.1. Lineage (NCBI taxonomy): Eukaryota > Metazoa > Chordata > Actinopteri > Mugiliformes > Mugilidae > Chelon > Chelon auratus. The sequence continues at coordinate 3,855 of JASGAT010392111.1, read as the reverse complement.
GTTTTTTATTGCATTTGTACTTATGATATAAATGGTAGACAGAACTTTTCTCCTTATTGGTACTTGGAGCTCTTTACAGTCACACATCAGCGCCGTGTACCATCAACCCTCTGGTTCACAGACATCCCGCTCTGCCCAGTGAGCCACAGCCGCCATTCTCAGAAAGTTCTTCAAAACTTATATCTGCTGAACTGAAGTCAAGTTTACATTACTGTAGACTGACTCAGAACTAATGCAGACAGTTTCAGCACATTAACTGTAATAACACACTTCCATCCTGATAAATACTTTTACCAGAAATCTATAACAGAAGTGACTGAATCTTTCGTCTAATAGTTGAGTTCAGGTGTCGTAACGATGGCTCCATAACCACTTGATGATAAATTAAGTTTTTGTAAACACTGTGACACAAACTAAATAGCCAATAAATCATAAACACGACTAAACATTTCACCTGCATTAGCTGGACAAGGCACCAGAACTCAAACTACATCCTCCAATATAATCATCCAGTTGAGTGACCACCTTTCTGACGCCATCCCTGCATCAACTGAACATTACAACAATATAAACTACTGTTATAACCTAATGATCTGAAAGCTGAGTGTTTATATGGTAGAATATTTTACAGGGAGCCTTAAGAGCACTAGTTGTGCTGTACTCGGTGTTAAAGTGCTGACTGTGACTGTGAGGCGTGTCGTCCTCATGTTTTGTAGACGGGTCTGTTTGTGGTGAAAGGCTCAGGATCACTCCTTAATGCACGGGACACGGGTCTAGTGGGGGTCTGTGTTTGAGCTGCAGGCGGACAATAACGATGTGTGTGTGTGTGTGTGTGTGTGTGTTTATGTGTGTTGATGATGATGATGCTCAGGGGAGGAGTAATAATACTCAGAGGACAGAGGTAATAATATTTAGGTTTTGGGCTGGACCGAGGCACAGCTGAGCTCTCTGCTGACAGACTTGACAGATAGAGGATTAGAAGAGAGGCTGCCTCCCCTGATCCCTCTCCCCCTCCTCTCCCTCATCCCCCTCCTCCCCCTCCTCCCCCTCCTCCTTTTCTTTCAACATACTCCACCATCCACCTGCCCCTGTCTGCTGGACACATACACACACACACACACACATATACACACAGATACATGCTGGCTGCCACTCCAGTGCTACATTTCACTGCATCTAACACCTGTGTTCAACCTGTCTGACCACGACAGACAGAACTCTCTCTTTTATAAGATGGAGTTGCAAGAAAAGTAGTTTGCAAAATGTGCACAGATAAGGAGGGACTAGTACAGTTGTATTTTGAGACTGATAATGCACATAATGATGAAAAAACTGCAGATTATTTCAAGGAAATTAAGAAAAAGCTGTAGCACAGCTGTAGAAAGTGTTTTGTCATTGCCGCCTGAGTCTTTTAAAATCTAAAAGTAAAGTGATGATTATTCTTTCAGCTTTTCAGAAAGTTAAGTGTCTTTTTTCACTCCATTCATGAATTTTAATGATAAATGACTTTCAAATGCTGTTTAATTGACGTGCTGTCACATGTCAGAGCTGAACAGACGCAAAAGCAGAAGATAGACTCAAAGGTAAAGAATTCGTTTCAGTCTTGTCAGGTAAAGATAAAAGCGCTGTTGGCACAGGACTAGTTCTACCTGGGGATGTCATGTAATTCAGAAACGACCCCCATACGTCATTTTACACTTAGACGGCTTTAGTTACTTTGCAAATTCTAATTGATAATAAAAATCCCGAAGAAGAAATCACTAACCACCTGGTGGTCATTTTTCCTTTTCAAATTACGGACATGACCGATTCACACGGGATGAAGATCACAGACAACCTCTGCAAATATTACAAAGTACCGGAGGTCCCCAGATAAAACTGGTCCCGTACTAACAGGGCTAATGAGCCTAATGAGGCTGAGTAGTACTGCTGGTTGTGGCTGCTAGGAGGTGGAGTGGTGCTGTAGATCTGGTTGGTGAGTCCTGGAACAAGGAGAGGAACATGTTTCCAAAAGTCAAGTCAAGTGTGATTACTGCACAAGCAGACACTACAGAGTGGCGAGTAGTGTGGATGAAAGACTGGGGTAGATATCCTGCAGGGCTTGATAGGTAGATAGGCTTCAGGTGAACCGGCTGATTGCAGAGCAGGATTGGATTGGTAATCACACAGAGATAAAACAAAAAACATAAAAACACAAAGAATGAGGCCAGAGCAATGACAGCAACAATCAAAGCAGTTAGATTATCAACTTGTGCCTTAGAAATACCAGCTTTCTCCCTTTCTTTAAGAATGTCATCTTTGTTCTTGATAAATAAGTTCTTATCCTCATGTGACGTTCTAGTTTTAAAGAACTCCTCGTCCCTGTGTAACACATGAGCTCTGGACAGTTCAGAGAATCAGGTCATGACATTGTTGTCCTCTCACACTGACGTGTTCTCTCCTCCCGGAGGTCGAGGGCTCCTCCATCACGATGACTGTCTTTCCATTTTGACATATAAATAAATAAGCTAAATAAAATACAAAGCAGCCTCGCTCCTCGCCACGCCATCAGCACGCCTTTCTCCAGCTGATGATCTGGTTACACACATGATCTGGACTTTGCACTCGTGAGCTGGCAGGACGTTGAACATTTGTATTCTCACATTCAGCTCCTCCAGGTGGCTTGAAGAAGACACCTGTAGTCCATGTGTGACAAGAGTTGGTTAAAATAGAAGTTTATGCCAGGCTTTCTCATCCACTGCTGAGAAAGAACTGATCTGAGGGGTGCGTTTTTCACATTTTCAAGACTTTTGTTTGATTATTTGCATTTTTCTGTCACTTAAGAATCATGAAGGATGTGCTGTAATCAAAGTCTGGACCCCTTCACCCATTCAGACGGATGAAATCATTAAATCGAGCATTAACATGTCCATCAGTAAAGGTGGAGCTGATTTAAATACTGACAGGTCGTTCGTAATATCTTCCTCTGGATCAATGGTCTCAAAAATATATTTTTTATTTTCAGTTAGACTTTGTAGAGTAATCAAAGCTGTCAAAAAGTGTAAAATGGATCGCAAATTAGAGTAAAACAAGGTTTATTTATCCTGTGCGAATGTGCCACATGAAACAGGCATATGGTTCTATTCTCAGGGCCTTTCTGTGTGGAGTTTGTTCTCCCCGTGTTTGCGTGGGTTTCCTCTGGACTCGAGTATTTCAGTCATTGCCCTATAAAGGGTTAATACCAGGTGTAGACACAGGTGCTTAAAGCCGGCCATGTGTGATCAGATTGCCCAGGTCAGATGCTGGTGCCAGGTCTGAATGAGGCCTGTCTCTTGTTTCCTCTTCCCTGGTTTAAGTTCAAGTATTCTTACTTGGGAACAAGCAGCACCTTCAACCCGACCTGAGTCTTCCTCATCACTGACCCTCTCTGCTAACTCACATTACAGTCAAATCAAATCAAATCATTAAAGTAACAGTGCTGAAGTATGCCGTGTACATCCCTGAGGTTTGGACGGATTTTTTTGAGACCGGAGTCGGTGTCTCCTCACAAGATTCACCGTCTTGAAAGACTCTGATCTTTACGAGCGTGAGATCAAACACACGATTGTGGAGCAGCGGCGGTTTGCTCTCGTGACTCCGCCGCTGCTGTCCGGTTGGTTTGTGCTCTTTAAGTATTACTAATGACTCTGTGGTCCCTCAGTAACGCTCCCCACCGCCCAGAGCCTCATTAAAGGTGGAACTCAGCCAGACAAGCTCCTCTTCACTTTGCATAAATTAGCTAAGCGCCGATGTATCACTGCCAGACTACGACCCCCCTACACACACACACACACACACACACACCTTCATCCATCCCTGTTGTCCTGCTCTCTTCCT
>JASGAT010392105.1:0-12239 GCA_030220025.1 Chelon auratus | reverse complement strand
CCCTCTGGACTCGCTGCATTTCATTTGAATGAGGAATTTGAATGGAGACATGCGCTCTAAAGTCCTCTCGGACGTTGTTTGCAATGAAAAGCAGGTATCAGTCAGAGACGCATTAAACTAACCCATGATTGTGCTTTAATCCCGGCTACGTGTGTGGGCGGACATATTCCCATGATGCAATGCTTCCCCTCTGCTTTTCATAGAGGCTGAAGGACATAGACTGTATATAAAGATGGACGACGGAACAGCTCCTCTAAAGTGAAGCCAAAGCAAGTAGAGCTCCCCCTGGTGGCTGGCTGCAGTATAGGTCATAAGCTCCACCCCCTCCATGTTAGTGAGCGGGACTTAGGCCAAACTTAAACACTAAAATACACGTCAAACATGGATGTTGTCTGTCATTTTAGGTAGTTAATATAATGTTGATGCATGACTTGTGTCCGTTAACGTCTTACATGTTGTTTGGGAAGAGGCTGTAGGTCCCTGTCCTCTAACACTATGTGAATGGGGTTGAAACTTCTTGAGGACATAAGTTAGGACTGTATTGTAAATAATTTTTGGATGCAAGTCTGTTTGTTCCTCACTGCTACTGAACTGCATAAACTAAATCCGCTAGCTCGGCCTCTACGAGATACTGGGCTCAAACGGTTTAAAGAAAACCCTCTTGAGTTTCTTTGACAAAACTGTGGTTTAAATCCCGTCCGACACGAATCGTGAAACGTCATGAGACCTGCAGTTCACTTACTTGAGACCGGGAATGTCCAACATGTTCGTGAGTCCCGACCAATTGATCTCCAGCGCCTGCAAACACAGAGAACAAACAGGGATTCAAATGAGGGGTGGATTCTTTAACCGTGACTTCATTTACATTGAGTAATAAATATAAATTCACAGCTCAGGATAAGCTGCTAACACTGAGCCTTTCAGCTGCAGAGAAAGAACAGATTGTGCATTATGAGCAGGTGGAACCCTTACAGGAAGTGCAGCAGCCCTATGGTTAAACATTTCACAATTCCGGGGTAAACCAGGACTCCCGGATCGAGCACGGGAACTCTAACCTGGTTTTCTAACCCAGTTGTGAAGGCTAGACATTTTAAGTGGGTTACCTGAGGAACTGGTTCATGAGGAGCAGCGCTGAGCTAACGTTATGTTATGTTATGTTATGTCAGCTGCTGCAGCCATTAACGCTGAGTCAGCGCTCCTCACATTCCTGACACGCCCTGATATCAAGAACGATGAGGCTGGCAGTAATGCCTGTTACTCTGGATGCTGACGGAAGCAGCTGTTTCTGCATGCAATTATATAATCAGCCAAAGATGCGGCCGCTGATGAAGACGGAGGTGAAGAGCGTAAGTTAATGGTAAGACATTATTTCAAGTTTGAATGAGAAGAATAAGAAGAAGGGGAAGAAGAAGGAGAAGGAGGAGAAGAAGGAGAAGCAGAAAAAAGAAGAAGAAGAAGAAGAATGAGAAGCAGAAAAAGTAGAAGAAGAAGAAAAATGATGAGAAGAGAAGTAGAAGAAGATGGAGAAGCAGGAGAATAGAAGAAGGGGAAGAAGGGGAAGAAGAAGGAGAATGAGAAGCAGGAGAATACGAAGCAGAAGATGAAGACGAAGATGTAGCTGGTTTTGTAGTTCTTTATGAAAAGAACAGTCATTGTAATGGTCCATGCCTGTGAGAACGCTGTAAAATCCAGAGGTAGGCTACTTCCAGTTTTGTTTAATATGGGTGTTTTCTTTACTTGTTGCTTGTAGACTTTATTTTTTAAGCTTCATTAGTAGAAAGAAAATGAAGTCCAATAATAGGGATGTCCCGATCGGTATCAGGGCAGATCCAGGCATTTTTAAAATGATCGGATCGCAGTTTCCTGGAGACAGCGTCAAGGGTTAGGGCGTCCATGGCAGCATTGGATTACCAGAACATTTCTAGAGTAGAGAACACAAGGTACCAGCTACCCTCTCCACACTACATAAACTCTAACAGAAAGATTTATTGGACTGAATCCAGTCGACTCTAGGAGAAGACAAGGAAAGACCTTATATCCACAACAACAACATCTGCATAAAGGTGAGGTCGGGTGAGATAGCAGGGAATACCAGACTCAGTTTATACAGAATGAGACAGGGAGTGTCCTTGTCCCCTTAATCAGGACAATTTGATTCTCAGAAAGTAAATAACTCAATCAGAACCGAGGAGCAGAAATGTCTCTCTCATTTATACCCTGAACCGTTGCTGCAGTAAAATACGCAGGTGGTCAGAGTTCATCTTCACACATGAACGTCGAGCCGTCGAGTTCACAGGACAATCAGAGAAACTGTCTGAGATTAGGAACGAGTGTTAAGCTGAAAAAGGTTATAAAAGAGGCTTTAAACGTCAAACGCCGGAGGACGTCATTACAGCTGGAGAAGAGCAGTGAAGAAAACTGACGCATGAAACTAAATTAAATTCCCTGCAAACTTACCCTAAAAGCAGCAACAATCAAACTGCACCAATCGTTAAAGTAAATCGAACATTTAAGCCTCTTGAACCTCATGGTTTGAAAGTCAACAGCGTTTGTCTGTGGTCTAGACAGCACTCCAGATGTAGATCATGGTGGACCACAACTGCTCTGCCAGGTTAGCACAGGAAGCTCGTACAAGCAGAGGGGGGATTCCACAGAAAACACCAAAAGAAATTAAACAATATATATATATTCTTTACACTTCTTTAAACTGGTTGAAGCACTGGTTTCTCTCTGAAGGTTTCACTCCAACGCCCGGTTTACCAAGACGTTCTTCGAGTAACTGCATTTTCTGTTTGTGGCGGCAGTTAAGGATGAAAAAGAAAGCTCCTCTAAATGGGTTTCAGTTGTGATTCTGCACTAAACGACGCAAATGTCAGCCTCATCTCTGTTACTATGGTTACCTGGACAATAATTCTTCAACCTGACTGCAATCGAGGCGGCTCTGCTTGATGAGCAGCAACAAATCTGACTGAAATACAACAGAAGCTCTCATGGTTGGTTGGTAAAGACCATAAATGAACGAAAAATGTCCTAAAACGGGGGCGACCTACATCTGCTTGGACAGAAAATGAGATGTGGTCCAGATCTTTGACAAACTAAAGATGCCAAGATGTTAAACAACTGATTAAAGGTGAAATGTCGCGCTCAAGTTCTTGTTCAACATCTTCTACGTCGACAAGAAAAACTGCTTTGACAACTCCATAATTTCACAATGTGAAAGTACGTACGAGGCTAAAGCTGCACCTTATTAACGTTATAAATAGAGCCGGCCGGGTTCGTACAACTTCTTCAAGCGGGAAAGATTCCAAGATATTCAAATAGTGCATACCAGATAAAAGCAGACAATGCCTGATATGTGAGTCTGTGACGTCGGTGAAACTATGCACTACTATGAAAGGTAACGATCACTACGAGTCACGTCAGAATAACTTATTTAAGTAGAAAATGGACGTGCTATATGCTACTCTTTGGTTGGTTTAACCAAGCGTCTTTGACTTAAAGCAGAAAATATGTAAAAGCAAACTTGGAATCTTAGCATATCAGTGCGCTAATGTTTGGAAAGCAACAAAAGAAGAAAGAAGAAAAATATTTGGTGAGAAATAAATCATATATATTCATAACCTTACTATGGATCTGTCTTCTATGGTACCTTTGTTTGGTAATTTGTTGGTATTCTTCAAATAACCCTGAGGTTGTACGTGATTGGCCGATAGACTGTATAAAGATGGACGATGGAGGAGTAGAGCTCCCCCTGGTGGCTGGCTGCAGTATAGGTCATAAGCTCCACCCCCTCCATGTTAGTGGATGAGACTTGGGTAGTTAATATAATGCAGAGTGTCAATTTTTCTGATAATTTTCGTTTTATTTGACGCTACAGAAACAGGATGTGACATCATGATCAGTACAAGTTGCCATGCTAACATCCCCGTGATATGGTCGTGAGAGTTGGAAAAGATAAATTAATAAATAAGCACATTGTATAATCTAACATCTTCTAGGAACTGGTGGAGTTAGAGCAGAGCGCAGTTTTAATTGGCCCCAAAGTCGCAAAATGGCACCGCACGTATCCCCCGGAAAATAGCGTCAGTTTGACCAATGCAAGGAAGTGGAGACGAATTGTCCATATTTATATACAAGACAATTTTATAAAAGAGAAGGTATTGTTTATTATAGACTTAAGAGCACTGACTGTAAATAAAGATGGACAAAGTGACGTCACCCATGGATTTTCTTAAGAGCAGTTTTGAAACTCAGTGTGGGCGCTACATTTCTGCCACCATCTTGGATGTTGTTGACTCCCCTGAATTTGATGCTAATTCAACTACAGACAAAACGTGGAGAAGCGGCGGATGGGTGACGCCGACGCACCGGACTGTAAACATGTTCATTTCTGCAGTAAAGTTGGTCTATGGGGATTGGCTCGTTTTTGAAGCCAGCCTCTAGTGGTCATTTGAGGAACTACAGTTCTTGGTACTTTATTCATTCATTCATTCATTTTCTATACCCGTTTAGTCCTGTTAAGGGTCACGGGGGTCTGCTGGAGCCTATCCCAGCTGTCATCGGGCGAGAGGCAGGGGTACACCCTGGACAGTTCTTGGTACTTTAGCGTTGGCTTAATATTTCAGACCCAGAGGCGTAAGCTTGGTCTAGACCAGGGGTCACCAACACGGTGCCCGCGGGAACCTTAACATAAATAAAACAGGTGACTTTAAACAAAGTGCTGCAAATGTGCTCATTCACACAGAGTGCAGTCAAGCTCTCAGTTTCAAAAAAGGTTGGTGACCCCTGGTCTAGACCAAGGCGGTGCAGTGAAGAGTGCTATTTTACAACCTGAAACCACATCTGGCACCTGATAAAAATAAATAAATGAAACGAAAAGCAGAACACACAGCAGTAGAGACAAACGGGTTGATACTGAACAATACTCCACTTCCTGTTGAGTCACACCCTCGGCGTGCAGCAAGGTAACCTGTCACAACACGACTGTGGCTCACAGGGAGGAAGAGGGCGAAGAAACACCTCCACCGCCAAAAAATAAAACCCATTGCTGTGGGTTATGTGCTAAACTAATTGAAGCACGACTGCGGCAGACAACTGACCAATAGTTAGATGATGTTTGTCACACCTCAATAGTTTAAACTGGAAAAAAAACTTCACCTTTAGCTTAACTGTACACCTGCTGTAGGCAGTGTAAGAGCACTCTGACATCTCACAGCTTCACCCAGTGCAGCTGCAATGACTACTTGATTAATTGACAGCCACTTTGATGCTTAACCAACCAAATGAAGTTGAATATTTGGTTTTCGCTCCATAAATGTAATAATTTGCAGCTGTCTTCAGTCGCATGTGACATTGAGTTAAAGATCTTGGGGATGCGACGCATATTTTGGAACAAGCTGCGATAACGGGAGATAAAATGACTCATGGCTGCTCTTTCTAATGATTCCACACTCGGGTGAAGAAGCTTTTGATGGTGACTCTTCTTCTTTTCCCCTGGGTGCCAGGATCAAACTTTGAATCTGGGAGATAAACTGTGCCGAAAGCACAGGAAGGAAGACGGCAGTCAGGGAGAAGGAATGCGCCGATAAAGAAGTTCAAGAAGGCTGCAGTGGAAAATGCTGCGCTCGGTTGGCAGCGAGGTCGTGGGTCGCTTGCAGTTTTTGCAGATTAGAGTTGAATAAATAAATAAATTAATAAAATCTGTGAAGAATCTCAGGCATCTTAGGGCACGATTTATCTGAAGCTGAATCAAAGACGACTGGATGCGTTGGAGTTTTCTCAGAGACGATTCAACCAAGTTCTTCTACGTAATGAAATTCACACGAGCAGTTCGTATTGACGTGTAAATATCCGCCTTAATAAGACGATGTTATTCAAATTCCGCTGAGGTGCCTGTGACAAACAGGGCTAGTTTTACTCCAGTTATCTTCAAAAACAGCCGTCCTGTGTTAAAACTAATCCACCTGGAATCTGCATCTTTGTGATGTGGTTTTATTATCATTTTTTTTTTTTTTTGATTCACACGTTTTCTGCATCTTTTCACTCAAGAATGAAGAAGGCTGTGTTGTAAATCAAAGTTTAGACAAGTGTTTGGGAGCAAAGTGCAAGATGTCGCTGCGCAGCGTGCAGACCCACTCTCAAGACACAAAACGCACAGAACCATCAGAAAAACAAACTTGTGATGGATAATGAGATGGTTTACATGCGTGGCAGCAGTTTCAGACAGGTTGGATTTTATTCAGAGGTGCGTTAATGCGTTCATCACATCGGTTTTCTACCAGTCTGTGGTCGCCACCGTCCTGACCTACGCTGTGGTGCGCTGGGGCGGCAGCACCTCAAAAGCAGACCTCTCCAGGTTGGAAAAGGTTGGTGGTCGGCACGAGGCTGGACCCGCTGGCGACCGTAGCAGAGAGGAGGGCGCTGAACAAACTTCTGGGTATCCTGGACAATGCCAGGCACCCTCTGCACATCAGCAGCCAGAGAAGCACCTTCAGCGAGAGGCTGCTCCTCCCAGGCTATCAAACTATTCAACCACTTACTTGGGGGACGGAAGACAAAAAGAAGGGACTGTAGGATGGTTTCCCTTCCTCTGAATAATCCCCTTCCTCTGAATAATGTGCAATAAGAATGGGCAATAATAGTGTGCAGTCTGCTTTTTCTCTCTACATGCAATAACAAACAATGTACAAACACAATACTTATTTATTAATCTCTTTTGGGAGTTGGGTATTTGGGGGTTATTCACTCATTTTTATTCAATTCTTGTACATGTATGTCAGACAGTGCTGTGTGCGATGGAGATGTCAGTTTCCCTGCAGAAACCATCCAAAGGGATCAATAAAGTTGTCTATCTATCTGTCCATCCATCTATCTCTCTATCTATCCATCCATCTATTGGTAAAGGTGGAGCTGATTTAAATACTGACAGGTAAATTCTGGAGTGAAAGCGGAGACGTCACAACCAGCGATTCTGTCTGTGAACTTAAATAACATCCCGAGCAAATGAGCCACAAAACACAAACGTAGGGGAGCAGTTTCTAAATGGCACGTCACATGTCCTCAGGTAAAACTAATCCTGTGTGAATAGTGCTGAAGAAGCTATTAATTGCAAGGAAGCAGAACACAAATGCACCGTTTATTAGGCTCCGAATTACCAAAAACACACTGGATACGCTAGGAATTCTCCTACAAAATGTTGAAAATGATCCTACACGATTATTAAAGACAGACTTGTCAGACGAGCTATTCTGCGGCTGCGCCCCCACGAGGACTAAACACTCACAGGTTTCCTGAGGAAAAAGACGTTCAGGGCTCCGATCAGAGGCATGTCCCCCAGCAGAGGCTCCATCACCACTCTCATCACTCCATGAAGCTGCAGGAGAAGAAGAAAAAGAAGAAACAAGAGCACAGGGTCAGTCACTTATTCCTTTATCGACCGTAAGCGTTCGTTAGCTTAGCATTTAGTGTTCATCGGGAGCCTCTGAGGGGCCCTGGCTCCAGGTGACACAGACGGGCCAATATAATTCCTATTGTTTCAAGACTTTAATGACGATGCAAAAAGCAGGAAGGGACGGAAACTGAAATCTGGGACCAGTCATGCATGTTAAACTTGATAAGGAAAGACAGAAAAAGTGTTTTTTTTAACGCATTGTAAGGATTATTTTAAAACCATTAAGGGTGCAGCTTTCCCAACGGCCCTGGTGACTCAAACCTCTGACATGCACACTGCCGGGCCTGCAGCACCAAATTTGGTCGCGGTTTCGCTCTGAGTAATCAAATACGGACATTTTGGTCATCAAAGTGGGCGCAGTGGAAAAGATTGCAGATAGCCTTCTGTTTATTCTAGCAGCTCCGTCCCGCACGAAGGAATGAAGATGCTTTCTAAATGGTGTGCAGCGGCGGCAGATGAAGCTCCGGTCAATCAGAGGAAGCACCGGGAAGCGGGAGCCGTCTCTTTAAGTTAAATGAAATAAAAAGTTGAAAAGAACAAATGACTTCTCTCCCTGTAAACTACTCATTTCTTCAGCGGCCTGTGACCCGAGACCGCAGCTATAAAACCTGAGCCACACACAAAAGCCAAATATTGACTTTCGCCCGGTAAATCTCTCTCTCTGTTCACTTTCTCTCCCTCTCTTTGGTCTCCAGACAGCAAATATGGCCTGATCCTGTGCCAACAGCTGAGTGGATAACGTCTTCTTTATCTGTCTTGTGTCAACACATTATGTAAATCGGCCGCTGCAGAGGTGAAGGCAGAGGCCACGGTCGAAGGAAGGTCTAAAACTAATAAAGCCAGAGACACAGTTTCCCGTGAATGTCAGTCATGAGTTCATGTGGTTTATTAATTTGTTTTCAAGATTTTTACCTCAGACGTATAATAAAATTATGACGGAAACTAAATTATGTTGACCATTCACCTCCACCCTTTTTAGAGAACGAATACGCCACAACTCATGAACTCTCAGCTTTTAGAAAATATTAAAAGGTCATTTCTACAAGTGCTGCTTCCAAATTCATTTAAAACATAGGTGTCAAACATATGGCCCGTGGGCCAAAAGCAGGCCGCCAGACGGTCTAATCTGGCCCCGCAACGTGAATTAGCAAAAATTACGTAGATGACTGCAATTTTTCAATGAAACTTACTGCTATCCCTAATTTGTCCACTGTTTTAGTAAAAGAGAAGTGGACCAAACACAAACACTGAGACCCAGGACTAAACAGCAACGTGACCAAATTTTTAAAAAATTTTTTGAAGAATAGTTTATAAAATGTAAACATTCTCCTGATTTACTTGCTCTTCTTCTTTGCACTAAAACAAATGGAAAAGGTCTGGAGTTGTCGTTACTTACAGGTTATCATTCCGTTATGTTATTGGCCTAGCCCTGCTTCAGATCAAACTGGGCCGTATGCGGCGCTTGAACTAAAAGAGTTTGACGCCCTCTGATTTATTAGATTTTACATTAAGGCCATTTCCTGCATCCTCTTCCTCCACAAATCTTCTACGCCGAGATTAAGTGGACGTGTGAGTCAGATCCGCAACATTTACAGAAGCTCCAGCTATGAGGTGATTTTAATTTTGAAAGCATGACGACGGAGCTTTGAGAGACGAGCTGCACAGAAGCAAAGACACACGAAGGACGTGAAACTAGAGGGAAAATATTGAGGATATGCCACAAATCTCTGGAAGCGACGACGACGTTAGATTTGTGAAAGTCTATTTTAAAACAAAGCAATATTGTTTCAGGAAATGAAATATCTCTCGTTCATACCTGTCTGACGTTGCTCTAATGGATTTCCCTACAAACTTAGCCTGATAATAACATCTACAAAGACATTTATTATTATTACTGTCGTCGTACCTGTATACTCTTTATTCCAGCCCTGCAGTAGTACTTCTTGATGTCCACGTCGATCTCGGTGTTCCCCACAAAACTAGAGCAAGAAAACATGAACATATTAATTTCACCACAGTCCAGAGACATAACAGTACAATAAAATATCTAAAAAAAACTAAAAACATATATGCATTACATTGACAAACATTTGTAATTTTGCTAAATTGTTTTAAACGGTGTTTGTTGGGGATCTCCAGAGAGAATATTAGTCAAAGCTAGCCTGACTCAATTTGCTCCGTGATTAAATTCCACTAGGCTGACAGAACAACCAAAACAAAACAAAAAACAACATCATCTGCAGAGATGAAACGTCTCTCCTTATCTCTACTTGTTCACAAACTCATGCTTCTTGGGCCTTTTGAAAAACAAGCATCCGTCCACTTTGAGTCACGACTGGCTCCAATAGATGGATGCTCATATATAGGATGCAAGGAGCCTGTTGATGGTACCAGCTGGGGTTTGAGTCCGTTCTGGTGTCATCTGATCTTAAAGCACCCTTAAAGGGGAACTACTGTTTTTTACAACCTGGACATTTCTGGCATAAAAGTCGTTCATTTCACCAATATGTTGTTATGATACGCTAGTGCTATCCCCCGTTGAGTCTGGAGTTACCTATTATCATCATCCAGGGTCTGTAGATTGACCTACAGACCTCTCACCTGGATGATGTCATCTCTGAGCATCGTGCGCACCCCATGTGACTTGTTTACCTGTAATTTGCTACTGCTAGTTTTTTGCAACATGGCTGAATAATTTTTTCGATTCTGAGGTTGTGGACGACGACTTTATTCATGATGGACGTCCCTACCTTTCTGAGCCAGAGTATATGGATGAGGAGCTTGTTAAAAAGAGGATGTGGAGGAACAGCTGGCCAAAGAACAACAAACCGCTGCACGTCTGCGAATAGATAACAGCTAACTCCGGACTCAACGGGGAATAGCACTAGCATATCATAACAAAATATTGGTGAAATGAATGAGTTTCACGGCAGATAATGTGTTATTTAGAGGCTGTGTTTCGGTGCCCCATTCACTTCCACTATATGGATATACGCTGATCTAAATATCTGACGACTAACGATCGTATTTTATGTCAGAAATAAGGTCCAGGTTGTACAAACAGTAGTTCCTCTTTACTATTTAACATTATATATGCCATGTAGTTTTAATAACCATTTTTTAATCATGTTTTGTCTTAAGTTCATGTTGACAGAAGATAAAAATGGCCACGACACCCAGCCCTATTACAACAGCCACTAAAACCAGAGCTAAAACTGTTATTTGACTCATATTTTGAAACAGAAAACATTTCCTTTATTCTGTTGTTAATATTAGGCTTAATTCAACCTCTACAAAATACAACAAACAGCTGTATTTCCTTTTAATGAAACGGGGAGTAGCCCCTCACAGGCGTGGGTAACCACATGGTTGGAGATTTTCTTTTTGGATAAACCTCCTGCTTCTCCAGATTCAGAAGACAAACGCTCAGAAATGAATTCAGATGACAAACCTTGTATCAGAAAGTCTAAAATAATATCTGAAAAGGGACAACTGAAAAGGTTTTACACTGACTGCTGGAAGCAACTTCTTCTTCATCTACAAAGTTTTCTTCTTTTTTATTTCCTTTTTTCATATATTAAAGGACGAACGGTAAATTTACTTGTTTAACATGTTTAGTTTTTGCTTTTTAAATTAAAAAACATCAAATAAACTCTTGTTTTGCTCTTTTTATTTTCTCTAGAAGTGTAAAACCAAACGTAAAACATCAAAAAGTACAGACGTATGCACCAATTGATTGTTTTACAACGTTGGTTCTCGTAGTGTGAATGCAACGAGTCAAAGTCAACGGGCGGAGGCACCTTTTCTGCTAAAAGTTCAACCAGTCTGTGATTGAGAATTGACAAAGATTCAGAGGATGTTGAACTGAAGTAAAATTATCTGTCAGGTCTAAGTCAGGCATTTGTGGGAGGTTTACCTGATCTGCAGGTCCATGATGACCTGCCTCTTGTCCACGTTTTCCGTGTAAACTTTCACCCCGTTCACTCTGAGCGGCTGCACAAAGACAAGACATGACAGGTTTTTATATCTCCTGATTATTAGCCTCTTAACTCAGACTTCAGATCTGCATGTGGATTCTTCTCGAAAAAAAACCAAAAACAAACTAACACAGCTTGAACACTGAAAACTTAAAGATCTAAACACCTAACACCTATTTTCAATGAGCATCATTTCCCATTAAAGCAGCTTTAAGATGTCACCTTGTCGCCCATGTCGATCTTGGTGAAGCAGAAGCTTTGGAGGTGAGGGTTGGCGTTCCTCACTGTCGGCTCGATGGTCTCTCTGAACAGCTTGTCCACAAACTGGCAGATGAACGGCCACATCTGCTTCACCGTCTGCGGGAGGAGAAAGAAGAAAGGATCAGACGGATATATTTATAACCACCAGAGAGAGCACACGGTGGAAGCTGAGGTCGGCTCCAGAGCTTTGTTGGTGAGACTCTCTGATGAAAGGCTCAACGATTGTTCTATTTATGGTCTATTTTGATCCTCTGGAATATTTTCTCCAGGAAACTTTTCTCTTTTCTGTTCAGTCTTCTTCTTCTTCAGTCTTCATATTCTTCAGTCTTCTACTTTTTCATCTTCTTCTTTAGTCTTGTTCTTCTTCAGTCTTCTTCTTTAGTCTTCTTCTTCTTCAGTCTTCATATTCTTCAGTCTTCTACTTTTTCATCTTCTTCTTTCATCTTGTTCTTCTTCGGTCTTGTTTTTCTTCTTCAGTCTTGTTCTTCTTATTCGATCTTCTTCCTCAATCTTCTTCAGTTTCCTTCTTCTTCTTTCTCTGTCTTCTTCTT
>JASGAT010392104.1:0-13569 GCA_030220025.1 Chelon auratus | reverse complement strand
TGTTAGTGGGGGGGTCTTTGAGGGGAGGGGCCTCTGTGGATCATCCCACAGATACTTGATCAGTTTGGGATCTAGTGAATCTGGAGGCCAGGTCAACACCTTGTTTTTTTTTTAGTTGTTCCTAAAGTGTTTTTGTGTGTGTGTCTGTGTCAGGCTGCATCCTGCTGGGGATGGCTGCTGCCATCAAGGACTGTCATTGCTATGGGGTGGGGGTGCCTGGTCTGGTCTTGGTGGGTGCTACAAGTCTAAGTAACATCCACACCAATGAATGCCAGGTCCAGAAGTTTCCCAGCAGAACAATGAACTGTCACAAGATGGTTTAAATGTCGTTCATTTCTCCCGTCAGTGGTCATGATGTTGTGGCTGATTGGTGTATGAGCATATGATTTTCATTGTCTTAAGTAAACAAGTACAAAAGCTTAATAATGAATAATGTAGTTTGCACTGTATGTGCTTACATGGCCCATTTCCTGCATCGTCTCCTTAGAAATCTCACAAAAGATTAGTTCATGTTTGAAGAACATTAAACATGACGGAAGCTCCAACTCTGAGAGCACCGTCAGACCTGGAAGCTGATTAGATTTGAAAAGAATAAGAACAGACAAGAGCTCCACAAGAACGAAGATGTAAGAAAGATGAGAACCTAGAAATGCAGTGGAAACCAATGAGAACATTCGTTGTGTAGAACAAAGTGATCCTCCCTGTAGATGTTTCCCCCCAACTTTATTGGTAACTATGAATTTGCTAGAATGAACAAAGATGAACCAAGATTTCTCCACGTCTCCAACGTCTCTGTCCACATGGATTCCAGCTTGGTTCATCTTGTTTTTCTACCTCCACGTGGAGCAGACATGCTCAAAGAGAAACCAGAAGAACATGGTTATTAGCCACTGTTGGCTACTGTTCTCCAGCCAGTTGTAAATGTCTCATCAACCTCTGTATCCACAAACAACACGACCTTTCAGATGCCAGTCACCTGTTGCCATGGGAAACAGCCACACTCAAACATTGTTTCCACAAATATGTCCAAAGAGGTTTCATGCCTTATTTATAAAAAGCAACACTAATGCGCAGCCGCTGTATCGCCATTTAGTTTCATAAAAATATAAATTCTATCCACCATGTAATGGCAACAGATGACATTTGAAAAGGACGGCTGCCATTTTTAAACCAACAGTGGTGCGGTTCCATTTTAGGTGAAATCGTGTCCAACAGCAGTCTACCTGTCTGCCTCAGCCCCCAGCTTCGTCACCGACAGAGGGTAGGTGGAGGCAGTAAAGCGGTCCCATGGACTGAAATCCTGTCAGATGTCTGGTGTTTTTTGCCCAAATTGGCCCAAAAAAAAAAAAAAAAAGTCATCATCTCCTAGTTTGAGAACTCCTGTGCTCAAAATACAGCTCATTAAAAATGTTCCTGGAAGCTACAGGGAGGTGTTGACAACGACATCTTTTAAATCTGCTTGTGTTGCAGTAAATACTCTGCGGTTAAATCGATGCCATCGTTTCACGGCCAGCTTTCTGAGGAAACCGCTGAACTTCATGTAATCCTGCCGTATGGACAGCTACGTCTCCAGCAGGAGTCACCGTTGCAGAGAAATGTGAAGTGGAAAATCAATCTTCCAGTCCGGCTGAATTGAAAAGCGGCTGCAGGAGGAGCAGCAATCTGGGTCCCTCAGCTGACATTTAGAAATGAATTTCACTGGTATTTCAGATATACAGATAAAACGGTTCTTAATTAAACGTTAAACGCGCGTGTCTGAATGTGCGTGAAATGAAAATATAGAATGAAGTGAATCTGTGCATTGTTACCGTCTTGCTCCACCTGTCTAAGGGCAGGTTTGGTATATTTCTCCTCACATTATCCCGTTGTGTCAGTTAGCCACAGCCTCATTAGGAGCGTGTATTGACACCGGCGTAAATCTCGGCCCAGAGCGTTGACGTGCTGCAGCGTATTGACGCCGTTGTGGATCAGCATTGGTGGTAAATAGAGCAGGTAGAGGACAAGGACTCACTTCTGCAAGTGTGCAGAGAAACGCAGTCGGGACGCTTTGTTTAAGAGCTTTTAAATGAGCTGTTTGCTTTGTTTCTCAGTGCTGCTGTTGGGTGTCTGTTTCGATTTCCGTTGAAGGCACACGAGATCAGGTCAGTGCTATTAACGAACAAGATGTAAACCACCCAGTTAAGTGCCTCTGCGTGACATAGACGCCAAACCTACATACGTAGCCTACGCCAGTGCATGTAATTTCTATTTGTGCTCTCGTCAGTCTGTCTCGCTCTGTAATTACACCACCGAAACACTAGTCAGCGCTGTGTCTTTTTTTTTTTTGCAAGTTTTGTTTCCACTTCCTGTTTCACTTTCAACAACTGCGACTGAATCTTTCGCCGAAATTTCACCAAAGACAAGTCGTACAAATGTTTGTATCTCTGAACCTCCTCAGTTAACATTTCCTCCACGTATTCCATCTTCATTGATCCAAAACGATCGATTCAAAAATTGCGGAGATGTAGAAGCACCCAGAAACACTAAATTGGGAACGCGCTACCACCAAGCGGACCAATCACAGCTCTTAGGGAGGTGCACATCAGGCTACAGCGTTAGGGTCTGGGCTGATGCCGAAGTATAAACCGCACATTAGTCCTCATCCCGAAAGTCTTTTCTCTTGTAAAAACCCCCAAAACTGTTCAAATTTATATTTTCTGAACGATTTGGCCAAAACTGCGCCTATGCGAGAGCACTCCTGTTGAGTAGGTGGTCTTTAATGTGACCCAGGACTCATTGTGTGTTCACACTACCAAGGGAATGAGGTCAAATGCGTCCCAGACCACCTCCACAATGTGTAATGGGATAGGATTGTTCAAATGCACTTCACTTCAACGTCTGATCCAAAGGAGACAGGAGGAGGTGAAATGTTTTAGGAAATGCATTTCATGGTGTTCAGTTGTCGCCACAGAGCTGTGATGTATCCATGGCGTTGCATATATCACACACACATCAAACCTTTTAGTGCTTACATTGATTTTTTTGGCAAACTGTTGGAAATCAATGGACCAAGAAATGGAAAAAGTGTGCTTGATATGCTCTGAAAATGTTGTTATAATGTACGGTGATTCGTAACTAATGGCCTGAAACGTTTTGGACTGATACTTTTAAATATGAACTCGAGCGCTCGCTTGAAACGGCAGACTTTCAGCAGGGCTCTTGAACAAAAATACTGAATCTCTCCAACCCCCGAGGTGACGCTCCTCGGTCCAAAGCTCTGATGCAAAGAGGCCGAGGGAGACGGAGACTTCCACTCCTCGGTGATTGTGTATATTCTAACAACTTCCCCTGGTTCTGCGCTCGGTGTCTTTGGGGCTGTAAAGTGGAGATGAGCTGCAGAGCGTACGTTGTTTAACATACATTTTTACAAATGTGCACAGAATGAGGAAATGGCTCAAACTAATTCCAGCGGCAGATGTCTTCTTCTGCTGCAAAACTCTTCAATTAAGTGATTTGGATTGTGTGTTGTTGGTTCCTCTGGGCTCGAGGCCCGGGACAGCTGCAGTCATTACAGCACACATAGTGGAGTGGGGGTGGTGGGCAGGTGGCTGGCTGAGAGCAGTCACCATTTACTGCAGATTTTTGGGGGGAGTCCCTTCCGAGGCATTTTCAGTGTGGAACTTCTGCTGTGAAAAAAAGTCAACTTAATAATTAGGGATGTCCTGATCATGTTTTTTTTTTTTTTTTTGTCCCCCTGATCCAATATGGATCTTTTAGTATTCAGTATCGGCCGATCCAATCTCAAATAAACAAGTTTTCTCACCTGGAGATTTTTTATTAAGTTGATTTAGTAGAAGATGAACCGAGATGTCTCCACGTCTCCAGCGTTGCTGTCTACATGGATTCCAGCTTGGTTGGTCTTCTCAAACACTCGTTGTTTTGTTACCTCCATTTTTCTCTCCTGTCACCTGATGGAATTTAGAAATTTAGAAAGTATGACAACAGATAAAAGCTGCACAAAAGCAAAGACGTATGTAAGAGTGTAAAGAATAATACAATTACTGCAAATCTCTGGAACCAATGACAACATTAGTTTGGTGAAAATCTTTCATAAGTAAGTGAAATTGTTTTGAAACAGGAAAATGTGTTGATAGTTACTTTACCTAATCCTAGAACAAGTGGTTCCGACTGCAGAAGATGCCGACCCCTCTATCTGTATCTCCAAGTCCTGATTTGATAGAGTAGAAGAAGGTGAACTAAGGTGTCTTCACGTCTCCATCGTTGCCGTCCATGTGGATTTCATCTTGGTTCGTTGGCTCAGCTTCATTCAGCTCCTTGTTTTGCTGCCTCAATGTTTCTGTCTCGTCACCTGATGGGATTTAAAAAGTATGACAAGAGAGAAAAGCTGCACAAAAGCCAAGACATATGCAAGATGTTAGAGGTAAAGAATTGTACAATTTTACCTCATTAATTCATAATGAGGTAAAATTGTCTCGAAACTGGAATATGTGATGATAGTAGCTTTACCTAACCTTAGAACAAAGTAGTCCTGGCTGCAGAAGATGTTTCTCCCCCAGATCTTTATCTCAAAGTCCTGAATGTCTAGAGCAGAAGAAGATGAACCAAGATGTCTCCACGTCTCCAACGTCTCTGTCCACATGGATTCCAGCTTGGTTCTTCTAGTTTTTCTACCTCCATGTTTCTGTCCCTCCTGGAAACTTCTCAACCTGATGTGTTCCCCACATGGATTTATTCTTCTGATTCGATCGCTTGTTAATTGACAAAATATTTGGAATGTACGTTGTAGTTGCAGCATTCTGCAGCATAACATGATTGGCAGTGAAATGCAATGCAGCGCTGCAGCATTTGTTAACCTGGCGAGACTCATACGTAGCTGTGCATTCATGTTGACAGAGGAGAAACAACTCATGTGATTGATTCTCAGTCATAAACTCCCAAACTTCCCTTTCCCTTTAAGTCCAGCAGATCAATATTTTTGTAATAAACGGACAGTTTTTATGAGGCGCTAAAGCTTTTAGACATGACAGCCGGCCGCATTAATGAGTTTAACAGCAGCACTTTTCATTGAACGTGTTGTAAAGAAAACTTATTATTCCTGACATGGAACAAGAACACAGCTTGAGGAGCTGTTGTATATATTTAACATTCATTCAGTTCTGCACATCAGCGCTTTCTTTCTCTCCACTTTCCCAGATTAAACGGAGCCGGGTTTGGTTTACCTCTGCCCAGAAAAGCTAATAATGAGAGATTTTTATCCACGAGGCGAGCGAACGTCTGTTGAACCCATTTTGAAAAAAACAAAAAAAGGAACAAAAGATTGATGCCGTGTTGTCAGGAACTTTCTGGAGATTTTTTATTTTTTTGTTTTCGCCTTTCATCTGAGAAGTGCAAGCCTCAGCACAATCCGGCTGAACTCAACGTTTCACCTGCGCTGTCAGTCTGTGGATGATGTTGCTGGAGTTTACTGTATACGTTGTTTAATGTACCAGGCAGGGAGGCTGCAGAACGGGGGGGTGGGGGGTGGAGGCCGTCCCCGCTGCCAGTGTGACCCAGGCTAGAAGCATTAAAAATGGATTAAAGATGGAACGTTGGCAGTGTTGGTATGTATGCTGTAATAAAACGCCTTGCCTCTTCTATTTGTCTCGTATTATCTCAATGTGCTGCTGCATTAAATATGATTTCCACCCATGAAATGAAACTTTATGAATATTCCATATCCCCTTTTACGAACCCCGACACAGAGATGAGCTGGAAAGCAGCACTGTCGTCGTACTAGCTGTTAGCTTCTGCTCCAGGGAATCAAACCAGACGATAAGGACATGACGAGACGGCTCTGACCTTTGCTGTGTACTGAGTCTATGTTAGCCCACCAGTCCAGTTTGTGATCCAGTTGTAGACCCAGGTACTTGTATAGGTACACTCCCCCGTTGATGGTTAAAGGCTGCAGGTGAGGCCTGGATCTCCAGAAGTCCACTACCATCTCCTTGGTTCTCTCTGCACCATGAGACAAAGTTGTTCACCAGATTCTTGTCCTCCTGCTTCTGTCCCTCCCTGATACACCCCACCATTGCAGTGTCATCTGAGAACTTCTGCATATGCACATGACTCTGTGTTGTAACTGAAGTTCGATGCTATTCCCCCTCATATCGGTTCGTTTGCGATCGCTCTCTGTGGAGTTTATGGCGTTGGGTGACCAGGACACTACATTAACTCTGACAGCCCTGTTTCCTGGACTTACTGGAGAACTTCTAGGAGAACACAATGAAGAGAAGAAAAGCATGTATGAATCTCCAGGAGAGGATTTATTTATTTTATTTTTTATGTAAGATCAAATCAACACTTGGATATAAATATATTATTAAAAGATCGGATTGGGGACACAAAAACTTGATCAGGACAACATTTTTATATAAAGAACTTTGATAACATCAACTATTTATGGCTGTTACATACATAGAAGCGAGAAATTTGTTCTTGCAGCTTGTTCAGGAGCATAGACTGTACATAAATATGGACAATGCATCTCCAATTCCTTGCACTGGCCAAACTGATGCCGTTTTCTTGGGGAAATGGGGTGCGCCATCTTGCAACTTTGGAGCAAGAGTCTGTTCAGTACGATCCGAGAGTGGAACCATGTGGAGCTGTGATATCGATGCCCCACCCACACTTCCTCCAGACTCACTCACGTTTTCATTTATTATATTAACTAGCTAAAATGACAGAAACTGTCCTTGAATAAACATTATTTATCGTGTATTTTAGTTTTACTAATACATGGAGTAGGTGGAGCTTATGACCTGTACTGCAGCCAGCCACCAGGGGGAGCTCTGCTTGCTTTGGCTTCACTTTTAAGGAGCAGTTCCTCCATCCATCTTTATGTTGTCTATGTTCTCAACACATCAACAACAGACAGAACTTTTTTTCTCGTGTGGTGTCCGGTTACTATTCTGTGGTTGGTCAGAAATTGGAAGTGTGTGTGGTTAATGCGGAAAAGTGTAAATGTGTGTGGGTGCACGCTGAATGAACGACATAATCCGACGGACACAGTCGTCAAGACGACTGGCTGACATCTGAACATAATATAAGTGCCGATGTCCGTCTCCTGCATCTCCCACAATGCTTAGCATGTGTGATATATGCTGCAGTGGGAGGGGCCTATAAGGACTTCCCCAGAGTTCTGCCCTTGAGTTTCTGACCCATAGCCCTACGGCTTCATGTAGCTCGTGGTCCTGGAGTAATCTCATCTCAACAAGTACAATACAAGGAACTGATCATAAAGTGCATGTGAGCTTATGCAGACAATGCAAACTGCAAAAACAGTACAGACGGTGCAGACAGAGTGCCAACAGTGCAAAGACTGCACTTAAAAGAAGAGGCTACATATCAACAGAGAGCATCGCCGACTACCAGAGTCTGAGTTGAGGGTGATTGTGAACATTTTGCCTGATTAGCAGCAAAGGGCCGAGTATAAGTGTTGATTTGATTGTGAGGTGTGTGTATTTTGTGTGTTCGCTCCAGTTTCAGAGAGTTCAAGAGTCTAATTGCTGCCCATGCTCCACTTTTGATTTGAGTATTTCCTGAAATCTTTTTTTTTTTGTTTTAGTTTTTTGTCTTTGAAACCCAACTGTGCCTTTTGTTTTTGCTTTACAACAACGTCCTTCTCTCAGCCTCGCTGTCAGGTCCACAGCTTTACTGTTAAGGGTTATTTTTTATTTTTTTTTTCCAGAGAAAAAGCTTCAAGAAGCAGCTGTAAAGACCCCTTTTGTGTATTGCTTGTAAGCATTATGGGAATTTAGCAGCTAAACGCGTTTCCCTCGGGAGGCCGGATATTTTCATTTGAATTCATCAGTAAGCCAAATGAATGATCGCGTTGCTTCGTAGCCGCTGGATGTGTAAATAAGAAACTGTTTGCTAACCAGTTCATAGTATCGAGAGGATGATTGTGTGCTCAGTGTTTTAAGCAACAGTTTACTCAGCTTCTAAAGACGCCCCCGTTGTGTCTTCTGATAATCTGTCTCAGGGCTCGGACTAGAATCAGAATGAGTTAAAACGACCGCCTCATTCACCCTGATTTAACTAACTAATGAGATTCTCTGTGTCAGCTGCACTGTTTGGCTCACAGACGTGTGTGTGATTTACAGCTTTGCCTTATGATTTAATGCATCGCATGCATTTCATAACATGAAAAATGTTAGAGGAAACCCAAACATAGCTGTTCTCACACTTAACCCACGCAGACACCGTCCACTTCAGTCAGCTGTACGGGGAGTCGCTGGATCTGGTGTCGTCATTTCAACTCCACGACAAGGAACAGGACTCATGCGCCATCGCTACAGCTACAGCTTGGCGCTTACTCTAGAACACAGGTGTCAAACCTACAGCCCGCGGGCCTAAAGCGGCCCACCAGAAGGTCTAATCTGGCTCTCTGCGTGAATTTGCAAAAAATGACATAGAGAACTGCATATTTTTAATGAAAATAAGTGCTATCCCTAATTTTGTCCCTAAATGTTTTAGTCAGAGACGTGGACGGAACACGACGCTGAGACCCAGGACTTAACAGCAGCAATGAGCCCAAATTGCACTTATTTTTCTTAAGAAATTTCATTAGTTTATTAAATGTAAACATTCTCCTAATTTACTTGTTCTTCTTTGCACTAAAACAAATGGAAAAAAATCTGGAGTTGCCGTTAATTATAGGCTATTATGCTGTTATATTACTGGTCCGGCCCGCTTGAGATCACCCTGGGCTGTAGCAATGGGCAGTTTGGCTCTTTTCTGAGAGCCGGCTCTTTTGCCACTAGCTCCCAAAGAAGAGCCGACTCTCTCGGCTCCTGAACGGCTCTTTATTTAGAATCGTTTATGGCTTAATATTTTAACCCAACGCAGCAAATACATATGGTTTGTGTGTTGATAGGCCCTTTTGCATTCAATGTTTTTATGAGAAGCCTAATAATTGTCTCATTTTGTGCAGTTATTCTGTTACAAAGGCATTCTTAATTTTGTTTAATTTTTCAACAAATCTTTAATTGTGCCAACAAATGAACAAAACTCTGCAATTAAATCCACACAAGCAAAAACAGAACCAAACTCAGGGCGGTAACTCAATGATATAAATGTCCAGGTTTGAGGAGGTTTGTGAAGACACTCTGCTCTGCCATCCAGATAATGGTATGAGCCTCTCATGTGATCAAAACAAAGTTCTGTTCCTGTCTGCATGTGAGAAGAGATGAACCAGAAAAAAATAAATAAAAAGTGGGGAGCCAGCTCTCACTCGTTGGGAATCGGCTCCTCCGATTCACTACCAAGCATCGACTCTTTGAGACGGCTCTTTTGCCTATGACACATCACTACTGGGCTGTATGTGGCCCCACCCTCGAACTAAAATGAGTTTAACACCCCTGCTTTAGGAGGAATCTGTATCACTCAGGGGTGTCAAATTCATTTTAGTCCAGCGTGACCGCAAGCGGGCCCGACCAATAAGATAACAGCATAATAACCTATAAGTAACGACAAAGAAGAACATTATGAAAGTGTTTAACATTTACTCAACTGCACATTTCTTAAGAAAACAAAGTGCAATTTCTGTAAAGTTCTAGGTCTCAGTGTTGTGATTTATTTACTTTTAATGGAAAAATTGAAGTTAATGTCTTCAATGCAGTTTTTGCACAATTCATCCAGCGGGCCTAATTGGGCCACTGAATAAATGTTTGTGGCCCTGATGCTGTTTGATCTCAGTCTGGTGCAGCCAGAGTCAGTTGATATCAGAATATGAGCCTGGATTTCATCATTTCATTTATTTTTGTTGTTATTGGGGATTGGGTCCTTCTGCACTTTGACGTAGTTTTACTTTTATGGTTGAGCTTCCTACTGAACTCAGACCACAGTTACTGTATGTGACATTCTGAATAAACATAATGAGTTTTATTATCCTGCCAGATGTTCATGCGTCTGTGTGTCACCGCAGAGTTTAGTTTCTTCACTCTGACGGAAATACAGTCGTGCAACAGCTGTGTGTGTTGAACGCAGCTTCATGAAGCAGCAGACTTACATTAAACCTTAAACCCACTCTGAGCTCATGTAACCGAGCGCGTCTAAACTCTTTTCTTAAATAGATGTGTGATTGTGTCTCCTCCTCCTCCTCCCATGCTTTGTTCCTTCCTCATTTCGTTTTTTAAATCCTCCGTCAGCCAGGGGGGTAGAATTGATGGAGATGTGTCAGAGGGTCTGGAACCACAGGTGTTGGGAGGTAGCCCGTAATGAATGGCTCCAAGCCCAACGTTAATCATGATTAACGAGCGAGAACGGCCCGGAGCCCGACAATAGAGCGAAGCGACCGGGCGTTGCAAACGGCGGCCTCGGCGCAGAGTCCATGCAGAGCAGAGAGCGGCGGGGGGCGGGGGCGGGGATGGGGGTGGAGTGTCGCCGTCCAAGGACAGACATGTCGACACCCTCCTGCACATCAAGAATCGCGGGCTGCCGATTTATGGGACGTGTAAATCTGTTCTCCCGCCAAGCTAGCAATATGGCGTCCTTCATTATTTGCTCTTATGGGATGAAGAGCGCGATGACATACGACTGTAACCCGTCTATAAAGAGTAAAGATATATCTGCCTGTGTCCAGTCTGGCTGAAATATAAACTGATTCTCTTTCTAAAACGAAATATCAAATGACGTTTGTTTAAGATGTGTTTAATAAATGTTTAAGAACAGTTCTTATGTTGGTTTTGTAACAACAACTGAAATATGGGTGGAAAAGGACAGATTGTTCCAGCTCTAAGAGGAATAGTCCCCAGTGTACTTTCTGCACAGCAGTGCAGCCACTTCAGCTCAAGTTTCACTGCAAAGATTATAAACCGTGGCTATTGGTTCCTTCAAGAGATAAAGGCATACGAAATAGAAATTGTGTACAATAGGGAAAGAGACTATGTGAGTTTCTATTCTTTCTTTCTTCCAATTATATTCCATTGTAATATGAGAATAATACAATATACTGTGATGTAGAGGGATGTGAGGCGGATGGGGACGTAATTCTTAAAGCTGATTGAAATCATTGTGATCTGAAACACTTTAAAACAGAATGTGGCACCCGCTGCACAGTAGCTCAAGCGCACTTTTTATTAACGTAATTACTTCTCGGAAAAATTCGAGCCATTTCTAAGAAGCTGAGACATTGCTCTTTACAGCCAATATGCTTGTAATTGTCTCTCCGGGAAGGTTACTACACTCTTACAACATGCAGTAAATTATATAAACTGCCAGGTATTGAAGGTTTCTGCTATTCTACAGAAGCTCTTACTCACAGGACATTTTCTGACCTTTTTATGGTTCATACAGACAGTATAAAGATGAACTGCTTCTCAAATGTGAAGCCAAAGCAAGTGGAGCTCCCCCTGGTGGCTGGAGGCTGCAGTATAGATCATAAGCTCCACCCCCTCCATGTTAGTCAAATAAAATAATTTGTTTTTCAAGGATGGTTTCTGTCATTGTAGGTAGTTAATATAATGTTGATACATGCTCAAGTGTCAGTTTTCTGTTTAAGTTTCGTTTTAGTGAGTTATTAGACGCTGTAGAAACGGGATGATGGTGATTACCAGTTGCCATGCCAACAGAGGAAGTGTGGTCCGCTCATCGATATTTCCACGTGGCTCCACTCTTGTTAGCGTACTGATCAGACTGTGGCTCCAAAGTCGCAAGATGGCGCCGCCCGTATCCCCGGGAAAATGGTGTCAGTTTAGCTAATGACAGGAAGTGGAGACGCATTGTCCATACTTATATACAGTCTATGGTTAAAATAAGCAAATGAAAGTCCAGGTGGACCTTTTGAGGTCTAGGTGATGGTATCATAGACTGACTTTGTTTCTCTTGTATTCTGGTTTTGTGTATATCTCTGCATCCTGAGCTGGGTGTACTACTTGTTTCCTCCCCACAGCATCCTCTCTGAATAATAAGTTTCTGTCTGAGCCGAGTGTTTGGATCAAAATTGAAAAGTGGGAGTTTCTGTTTTTGCCATCCAAACAACTTTTCATGATTGCGTGTTGAAAACAAGCCGCAAATGGAACGAAACAATATTCCCGGTCTGTTGTTCAGATCACGCTCCCGGAGGCGTCCCCCTGCGTTTGTTTGTTTCCCCTTCATAGGAGGCCTGAGGGAGGAGGAAATTACCTTGTCGCTTGTCAGCGCGCTGCTATAATAGCTCCGTGTACCGGCCGTATGTCAGCAGTAAACATGGACGCCGGTGCGTGTGCAGCTGTAGGCGATGGGACGGGTGCCTGGATGAATCTAGCGGGAGTGTGTGTGTGTGTGTGTGTCATTGAACCATCTGGGTGCACTTTGCTCCATATGTGAGAATTAAAGAATTCCTTTGTGTACATCACTTAACATTTCCATTTCCATATCCAACTTTACGTGCGTGCACCAACGTGCTAATGAGGTCTCCGTGCCGCATTAGGAATCCACAGACACCTGCAGGCAGCCAAGGTCAAAGGTCAACCCATGTATTTAGTGGAGTTTGTTGTGACCGATCGACCCCATCGACTTGTCTCGCCTATAAGATCCCACATTAACCTGCTGACCTCGTCCCCTTTGTGCACATTGACTCAAAGACTAACAACGAGGGCTCAGCTAACGATTGTTCTTTCAATCGATTAGTCTATTAACAGTTTTTTTAAAAAAAGTATCGACTGGTTTCAACAAACTTTTGGTTAACTTTTCACTGTAGATTTTATTCAAACATAAGGATGATGTGTTTGAAACGGGTTTGTCATTCAGAGATAGTGTTCAAATATGTTTTGTCTTTAGTAGGGGTGAAAAAAAAAGTATCTAATTAATTAGAGGCTTTGAGATTAATTAATCTCGATTAATCGCAGTTTGGGCTGCTGCACCTCATGTTCGTATTCGAACCAGGGCTGCTAGCGCTAATAGTTGCGGCAGTTTCAGTGCTTGCTGCAACATCCTTTGCATTTAGACGGTATCGTAGGGTTGAAGTGCATCAGTGGTATGCAAACTCTGTTTTGCACAATTTGCACAAAACCCCGCTTTTATCAAAGTTTCCATCAGGTAGTTTTGCCTTTTTTTGCCTTCCATCAGTCCTAGCAAACGTACTTTCGTCTAATTCCTCTGTTATGGTAGCGGGTTAGCCGAGCTCTGACGAGTGCATCTTTATATTTTCTCGCAATTAACGAGTTAAAGTCCCACCCCTAGTCTTTAGTCTTCCATTAACTAGCGTATATTAATTTGCAAACACATGGCTTGTGCTGACTGTAATTGGAAATGCATCACTATTATCCTTCATGCTGTGATGCTAACCACTGCTAAAGGTTGCTAACACCCACATAGAGCTGAACGTTGACAGAAAGTTAGATTGTTTAGTTGTATTGGGGTGCCACAGCGGTGTAGTGGTTGGCACTGATGCCTCACGAGGTTCTGGGTGCTAATCCATCATGGCCGACTGGTTCCTGTGTGGATTTTGCATATTCTCCCTGTGTCTGCGTGGGTTCTCTCCAGGTTCTCCAGCTTCCTCCCACCTTCCAAAGACATGCTGGTTAGGTTCATTGGTGATTCTAAATTGGC
>JASGAT010392094.1:0-26832 GCA_030220025.1 Chelon auratus | reverse complement strand
TTTTTTTTTTTTTTTTTAACATTTTCATAGTATACGTCGAGTATCACAAGAAATTGGGATTCAACTTCTGGCTCAAGGACACTTCAGTAGTGCAAATGCGTCGCAGTGCAGAGGCTTCAAATCCTATCATTTGGTTGAAGGACATTCTCTTTCACCATTACAGTTATTCCCCATGCCATCTGCATGTGCAGTAAAACCTCAAGCAGGAAAGGCTTCAGTCGAAGTGAAATTCCTCTTTAAAGTGGTCCGGTGGAACCAGTTCTGAGTTTGTGTTGCTGGGGGCAGGTTTTTACTGAGGGCTGCTTTGTCCATTTTTAGAACAAAAACTGTAAATACGCAGCTTGTTTCATGTTACAACACAGGAAATGCGTGCGGCATGAAATACAGACACACATTCTCTCTCTCCATATTCTTCCTCCTCCTCTGCCGCTTTTTCTTTCTGCCTTTTAATAATTAAACATCTCTCTGGATAAGAGTCAAAGACGTATGCCTGTAACAAACTGTAAGTAAAAGATTTCTTTACAATTACCACAGTGTAAGGTTATTGAATTATTATGTGCAAATGAGCAGGTGGACTTACTGCTCTGTTATATTATATGCATTCTCACTTGAGAAGCAAGTAAACATTTGATTTGACCAATTAGATACTAGTTTGACATGTCATTTTTTTGTTTTCTAAAAGTTTTGGGTTGAACTGTTATTGTCTGAGATCATGTTTCACTCTCAAGTTATTTTTTGTGACCACGCAGCATGGTCTCACCAACTGGCACGAACATCTTAATGTTTTATTGCACAGCCTATTAAAACACTATTGATTAGTGCATTGTTAGTCCTTTGTATATGTGTGTGCGTGCGGGCACTGTAGACCAGGAAGTCTTAGTCCAATAGGATTTCAGGGTTAGTCTGGGTCAAGCCAATTAGAAGTCTGGCAAGCCATTCTCACGCAGACCCTCAGCCAGTAACCAAGAGGAGTGTTAGTAGCACAGTGTGAGTGTGTGTGTGCGTGCGTGTTGGCAGACAGTGAAGTTGGGTGATGAGAGGTGTAAAGGTTTGCCAGGGGCTAGGAAGTCACGCCATGGCTTGAAGTCACATACCACATTCGCACACTTAGATAGGCACACCACACTACTCTACCCTGCACTGATCCTAGTTTTGGACCAGAATAAAACTGCAACTGCCACTGTAATTGTGAATTAATTTGCCAGAGGAAAAAAAAAAAATAAACTCTTTACTATCTCACAGACTTTAACACCAAAAACGGTGAGTCCAGTCCCCGTAGTGTCCCCGTGAGCTACGGCAGTATGCCAGCATGAATTGTCCCGGGACCGTGAAACTGAAGCAGCTAAATGGAATCCAGCCATCATTAATTATATCATTTACAACTGTCACAAACCAATCTGTCTTCAGCAAGAAAGGCCCACTCCTTAAAAAAAAGTCTTTAAAGACAAGTAAATAGTAGCGATGAAGGTAAAACGTCCCTTTCAACATTTAGCTCCACTCACATGCATTTGTTTCCCACACACACAGTAGAAGAAACACATTTTCACACACACCTGCTGTATGAGATCACATGAACACTTCCTCAGGATATCTGACCTCCAACTGCGATGATAGGATTTAGTCACGATTTAGACACACACACTCTCTCTCTCTCTCTCAAGCACAAACACACAAGAAAGGAGAAAACATACAATTCCCATTATCGTCAAACACTATATATGTATATACATACTACAAGTATTACAAAACTGCATTTAAATTATTATAGATTACTTACAGTATTTTTTATCTTACTACAAAGAATGACATTCCCTTTTGATATTACAAAACTCTCGTAAAATCAAAGCTGTAACCGTTTTATATAAGACAACATGAAACATTTCATTTGCTTCATTTCCTGGAGCCTTTTCTCAAGTCAAAACTTTTCTAAATTGTGAAGAAATTCCTAATGTGTTCTTGGACATGTGCAGCTTTCATTGGACAGCAACAATATTATTCCTCTTTTTATTTAGGCCATCAAACCATGGGAATGTGATTAATGTCAGGCGGCGAGGGTGCGCTTGAATACACACACACACACTTTGCTGTAAACTGAGCCCAATGTAATCATAATGATAAAGCAGATTGCCTTAACACACAGATGGGCCTCCCAACAGCTCTGTGTATGTGTGTGTGTATGAGTGTGTGTGTGTGTGTAAGTGTGGACAACGCTGATTGGATTGCAGATTTATAGAAGAGGATTACTGCAGGAGCAGAGAGAGAGGGAGAGAGAGAAAAAGAGGTAGAGGGTTTCAGACACTCACCTCTCATTAACTTCCACCCCGCCTTCACCTCGGCTCTCCTTATTCCCAATCATGGATGCACATGTACTCTCGCATAAATATACACAGTTAGGATCCGCTGTAAATGCAGCCCCGCGTTCCTTCGTTTGAAGCTCGTAGATTCATTTTAGTATCAAACTGCTGAAACGGCATTTAAATCTGTGTCATTCGCAATTTTAAAGGTGATGAGTTTTAGGAAAGTTTAGGACGAACATTTAAATCACGTGGAAGTGAAGGTAACACCGCAAAGACAATCACTTAATGTTGACAGATTAGAATACTGTCATACGATTTAAAATTGTAAAAAATGTCTCCTTGACTGTGAATGAGAAGGAATAAGGACGGGAAAGTAAGGAGGAAGATGCTGCTGAATTGTCCAAATGCACAAAATCAAACTGAGACGGACTGACCCTGTAACAACACAAAGGAGAGAGAGAAGAAAAATAGAAAACAGTCACAACTGACAATCAAAGGCAGAATAGAAATGGGACGGAACGAAGCGGGCAGGGACGGACAGCGAGACAGCGATGGGCAGAGACGGTGGGCACTCCAGCAAACCTGATTATGACTGGATGTGAATTAGATTCCCTAACAGATGGTCCAGGAGCGAGGCTGTAAGGTGCATCAGCCAGCAGCGAGGGGAGGGGGAGAGGGGGAGGAAGGAGAGCATGTGGGGAAAGCGAGTGAAGATCAGCCGAGGAAGCTGAGGAGGCGAGTGTCAACAGCAGCTTGTGGCGGGTCAGAATGTGCAATTGTGAAACGCTTTTACACTGGGCTGAATCTGGCTTTCAGATTATTATTAAATACATTTCAATACAAGTCAGTTCATGTAATCATATAGTCAGGAAGTGACTGTATTGTATTTAGCCATTTCAATAAGTATTAGTAATATTTACAATGTAATATTTGTCGAATTGAAAATTGAAAACTGGCTCCTGTTTAGGATGGATCTCCTCCATTTTTTACTGCTGCTGTGCATTATTGTACATACTCTAGCTCTGCTTCCCTCCCTCTCCCTGTGATGGATAGGTGTAAATCATCACAATCCTGTAGTGACAGCCCAATTTCCCCAAATCTGATCTGCTTAAAGAATGCAGCATTGACGCTGTGCTCACTTGTGTCTCCTACCCCCCTCCTCTCATCCCCTTTTCCTCTCCTCTCCTCTCCTGCCTTTCGTTTTCCTATTTTTCCCACATTTTCTCCTCATTCTCTCAGATCGAGTAACATTTTACTTGACGCACACACACACACACACACTCTTTTGCAGCATTGCGCTCCTTTCCCCATTCCCTCCTTGACTCTTTCCCTCTTCCTCCCCTCCCCTCTCCCTGCCTCCCGTGTCACATTTGAAAGCCCTGTCATATTTACTAGAGTGGAAATCCTCTTTCACCATCTGCTTAATAAAATGTGCTTTTAATCCGATGGGGGATATTTTGTTTTTTTTATCATACTTCTCCGCAATTTCATTTGATACGGCACCTTGCCCAGGTCTCTGTCTGCCCCTGTATGAGAGAAAGAGCGGCAGAGCTGTACAGTTCACTGTACACAAATGGCCAAGTGTGTGCATATGTGTGTCCGGGTGTGCGTTACGATGCATGCGTGTTGGCGACAAGCGGCAGGTGTCAGTAAGTGTTTGGAAGGGCTGTTGCGCACCTAATGCTAAGCGATAACGTTGCTAATCCACACACACACATACGCAGAAAGAGAGAAGAACACTAACCTTGATCAATGACCTTTCCGTTGTAAAGGAGCCAGCCTACAATTTATATCCTTTATACTCCTGCACAAACACTTCTCGCCAATATCGCGTGAACAAGCAGTTTGACTGCTGTTCAACTGCATCAAATGTGTGGTGCATAGCATTTAATCAAATGAAATAGCTTCATAAATAGAGGATTAGTAAATTGCCACATCCAGTGTCTTCTAGAAAAGGTTTACCTAACTAGAGGATGCATTCGGTAATTTCATTGATTTCCACTCTTTAGCCTTTCCAGTAAAAGGCTGGAGGTCACTACAAGTACATGCCATGCATTTTAGTGTGCTTCAGAGAAATAGAAATCAAATTTCCGCTGTAATGTATGCATTTGTTTAGCAAATAAATATTTAATGTAGTTAACAGTGCATGGGCTGTTTTAGAGATGTGAAGCACTGTTCTCACAGTAGACAACCACCCTTACAAACACAATGACACACAGCAGATAAAGGAGACAGAACGGAGAAAGAGCGGCAAAGAGAGAGGTAAGGAAAGCGAGAGAGAGACATGGTGACAAAGATAGTGCCTGGCAGCAACACACTTATCAGCTACTGCTCCGCAAGAAAATGACCTAAATCATCAAGATTCCCATCTGACACACACACACACACAGGGTGAGTGGTGCACTGCCTTACATGTTTGCCCTGAACATGTTCACCCTCTTCATATCATTTCACTTAAATAACTACACCATCACTGCCGGAGTCTAAAATCTAAGACGTGCTTTAAACAGACTGTATAGGACTTGGAGAGAAAAGGGGAAAAAAAAAATTATACACGGGAATAGACAAGAAACGAACCAAAGAGGAGAACCTAAAACCTCTTTAATGACAAGACACATGAAAAGTATTGATATCACCAGACTCAACATGATGCTCCTGACTAGTTTGCAGTTTGAAAACACATAATTCTTAATCAATAGTGTTTGGCTGCCCTTCATGTGCTGCCTCCCACTGTTTACCCATTCACGTCTAGAGTGTGTGTAAACTTTATAAACCCCGGGATACGTCTAAACAGCTTTAGCTCCACTAGTGTGTCCCTGTAAGTGTTACCCAATTCATTTCACACCTGTGTGTGTGGGTTTGTGAACTGTATGTGGACAGTGTGTCCGCGTTTGTCACATTAAGATTCATACCTAGAAGGAGGCATAGCGTCTCAGCTCTCACACACGCAGCCACAGACACTCAGGAATATAGACACACACACTCACATTTCCTTTCCTCCGCTAGTCTTTACAGCCCAACAGCCCATTGGGCAGAATGTGTTTTAGCCATTATCACATTGATTGTATGTAATCAGGGGTTTATTCTGCAGCCAATGAAGTGAATTACAGGTTTCCTGCCCGACTAACACTGTAACAATTGATCTGCTCCCTGGTGTGTGTGTGAGTGGGGTGCAAGGTAGTGTGTGTGTGTGTGTGTGAGAGAGAGACTGGTGTGGATGCACGAGCGAGAGAGAGAGAAGCAATGATAGAGGGTGTTTGTGTGTGAGAAGTAGAAACGACGACACAGAGAGAGAGAGAGAGAGAGAGAGAAGACCCTGAGAGTATAGAGAAGAGCGGGCGAGAGAGAGCCCAGTAGGAGGGAGAGTGGTTCAGATTGACTGTCGCTGCTGGAGTTTTTATTTTTTATTTTATTCTATTTCGTCCCTGAAAACAACTATAATCATCGACACACTGTGATTCTGTAAACTCAGCCACACACGGAAACCCACAACTTATTTTTTTCCCCTCCTGAGCTCCACTTCTCTGCCTTTAAAAAGTCATGTTACACACAATATAATGTGTATGTTACATACAATATATACAACGTATAAAAACACACGTGCAATTAACATTTACTCAAAATACTGTGCGTGTGTCCGTGTGTGTGTATGTGTGGATCCAACCACCAGAAAAGCCAAGTGTGTTCTTGTTGTCAGTGTTTAAAAGCCACAGCAGTAGCATGCTTCTTTTGAACCGACGAGTGCTTGTGTGTTACACTCACTTCTGTATCAGACTCCCAAGCTGACAAGCAGTTCAACAACCCTCCACAGATAGGAGACGGTTTTAAATAGAGAGAGAAACAGAGCAAAGAAAGAAATAAAATGACAGAGGAGTGTGAGGCCTGAAAAAGCAATTCAGTTTATTGATGAAATCATTCTATTTATTCCACTATGGAAATGTAAATGCAGTTTGCTCCTATTCCCCTCCTTAGTCTGTTCTTTAATTCAATGTATTTTCTTTTATGCCCCCCATCCTTCCTTCACTTTCTCTCCCTCCCAAAGCATTGCTGCCATCATCTAGATAGAATTGTGTAAGGTTTTCTCTCTCTCTTTTTCTTTTTGCTTATTGGACTGTGTGTTCTTATCAGCATTGAGAGCACAATGCTTGGTGTGATGGAAAGGTATTAGCCAACCCGTGGTAGCTACATTGTCAGCACTTCTCTGTTTCTGTTGCGACTTCTCCTTCTTCTCAGTTTTTTGTCTCCCCTCTTACTCCTCTATCCTCATTTTAGTGTGTTTTATTTAAGATTTTGGTTTAAAAAAATATTAAAATGTGCAGTAAAAGGCTTAATTGTTCTAAACCTGCAGGCGGTAAACTTGGTCAAGGAGGAGTCAAATATAGTCTGCATTACAGTTTGAAAGAAATTTTAATTTTTAGAATAAAATATACAATTTTCACTGCAGCCCATCAGGTCTTCTCTTCTCTTCAAGTTGTTAGAGGAACAGTTTGGAGTTGTTTGAAGATTGGTTTGTGTTTATGGCTGCCATCTAGCGAAGCAGTTGTACAAAGATTGTATATAATAAAAGAGCACGAGTGCAAAGAGAAAAGCAGACTGGAGGAGAGCACAGCAAACAGCGCAGAGACACAGAGTGAGGCAGAGAGTAGTTGCTCTAATACGATGATTGTACGTTTGTCCCTGCCAGTTGTCAGGCCACTGCATCAGCCCACCGCTCTAATGACAGCTTGTCATACCAAAGTGGCCCACCTTCCTTCAAAATACACAGACAAAAAAAATACTTTCTTTCTATTATTCCTCAGTTTCTTTCTTTTATACCATTATTCTATTTTTCCCTTTGCTCTCTCTCTCTCTCTCTCTCTCTCTCTCTGTTCCCCCACATATTTATCTCTCTTTCATGNGAAAAGAAGAAATAGGAATTGAAAGAAAGAGAAGATGACAGGGATCGACTTGGAAATGGAGACAAGCAAAGGTGGTAATCTTTCTGTTGGGTGTGTGCGTGCATGTGATCCCTCAGTAAGACATAGGTAAAAAGGTCTGCTGAATATTTGATGTCTGCAGGAACCAAACAGCCACTTTTTGCCACACTGAAGATCACAAACTCTGTTTGTTCTGAATGGTCAATTTCACTGTGTGATACCTGTAAAACTTAATGAGGCAGCGATGAGTCGTCACTGCTGAAGATTCACTCTGACTTTCAGTGGATTTATTTTTTGTTATTTATGTACTTATCTTACTATACTATACTTAAAAAAAGGTTTGCCACTTCCAAGAAAAATGTGTTTTGGACTTGTGATGTTACTTGCTTTTCTTTCTTTCATTCATCTTCTGTAACCGCTTGTCTTCTGAAGGGTCGTGGGGGCGGGGGGAGCCTATCCCAGCTGTCATTGGGTGAGAGGCAGGGTACACCCTGGACAGGTCTCCAGTCTATCGCAGGGCTAACACAGAGAGACAGACAACCATTCACACTCACATCCACACCTATGTTCAATTTAGGATCCCCAGTTAACCTAACATGTCTTTGAACCGTGGGAGGAACCAAGAGAAAAGCTACACAGGCACAGGGAATACGCTGCACCACTGTGCTGTTTGATGTACGTGACTAACCAACATTGGACCACTATCCATTTTCTTCAGAGAGTTTCTGTCCTAAATTTGGGTGATTATTGATTGATACCTGTGTTATACATAATCCATTGCAAACACAACAGTAAACTTATCAGGTACTTAGTTGACCTTTTAGGAGTGTGCCGCTCTTCCAGTGAAGCTCACCCAAATGTACACGGCATGACGAAAATTAATTTCAAAGCCCCTTTCTGCAACAGAATCAAGCAAAACAGCTAATACTAAAATCTGATTATTTCGCTTTGTTGTGTTTCATTGTAATAATCACACCTTTGAGTGCATGTGAACATACAAAAGGAAAAAGAAACATGTATAAGCCTTTTCAGCTTTATATAGATTTCTTTCAGCACCTTAAAATAATAATGAGTTAAAAAAAAAAAGCGAAAGACCCAACCCTTTCCTTCTCTCTTCACACTCATCTGAAGAGCAGACAGGCACAATAAGACTGCTCTTTCAGCACTGAGCCGTCGCTACATAGCACCGTAATTATACTGATAACATACATACATAAATGCATTCAACCTCTCGCTCGGCGCAGCGCACTGGCTGTGATTTCTTAATCTTCTTTCCTCTACTCCTCTCCTCTGCGCGCATGTCTTCTTTTTTTTTTTTTTTATTCTTTTTATTCCTCCCCCTTCGACTGCCATTATTTTTCATTTATAAGCAGAGCGCGGGAGAGCGCGGCGGAGAGATGTGAGAGAGGGAGAAAAAGACACGACGGAGGAAAAGAGATGGAGAATGGAAAGAAAGATAGATGAGAATTTGAGAGAGAAGGAAAAAAGCGCCTGAGATCTTTTGGCACTTAAACTCTTTCACTTAATGGTACTCAGAGGGATTGACGGTCGAAAGGAGGGGGCACAAAAGAGCATAAAGAGTGAAAAAGGAGAGATTAAATCATCACCATCACATCATCTACTTAAATGGGTCTACTCTCTTTCTTTTGCCTCTGTGTTTTCTCTCCCTCTGTTAGAACATAGACAACCCTGTGTGATCTCTTTCCTTCCCATCAGTCTTTCCCACATTTGCATTTATTTCCTACTTAGCGCGCATGTGTTTCTTTCTCTTCTTCTATATCGACCTCCTCCATGTCCTTTCTTTTCCTCTTTCCTGATTTGTGTCCAAACCTCTCTCACAGTGTCCCTCTCATTCCAAACTAAATGCCCACCTTAGCATCAGATAAATGGATTTATAGACATTGGTGAATACCACAAAGCCACGATTAATGGAGTCCCTGAATTAGACGAACCCGCGGGGAGGGGAGGGAAGAAGAGGTGGAGGGAATAAAATATATGATGAAAAGGGTGAAAAAGGCCAAAGTATTTTACATCATAAATGTCATGTCACTTTATGAAAGGAAAAATCTACTCAAAAACTGCGCAGCATGTTTGGGAAGAGTGTTTTTTACTTCATTGTTTTGCAGGAAGCAGGAAGATGACGGTTTTCTTTACAATCCAACACATTAAATTAAAAACCAAACAATCTAATGCTGATTAGTCCGTCATCCACTGTTAGCTTGGCAAACTCTTCTTTCTCGTTTTGCTTTAGCCGTGTGCCTACCTGTTTTCTTGTCTGTATCCATTCTTCTCTCCCTCACCAGCTCTCTGTTCTCCGTCAAGGCACTGCCTGTGTTTTATGGGTCCCTGTAGAACGGGGATCTTTTACAGGCCGACTGGACTTTAGAAGCCCCTCGTTTAGCAGCATCCTGCCTTAATTAAAAACCCCTTTTGTGCTTTCTGCCTTTAACAATGAAAAGAGAGAGAAGAGAGGGAGGGCAGGTTTAGAGGGGCAGGGAGTAGTAATGTGTCGTGGAAGAGAAAGAGAGAGTGGGCAGAGAGACAGAAAGAGAGAGAGAGAGTGAGAGATGCCCGTGAATAGGAAGTGATAGGGAGACGGGCAGATAGATAGTAAGGTAGACAAAGGGAAGGATGGAGAGATACAGACAGAGAGAAGATAGCTGTTAATTACAACTGCCATTAACAAGACACCAGCCAGCCTCCTTAGGGAGAGGAGAGAGGGAGAAAGGAAAGGAGGCAGAATATACTCTAGGAAGAGAGAAGCAGAACAAGATGGGACGAGAGGACTACAGTGATACTCAGACACGGATTAAAAAGTTTAAAATGAAAATAATTCATTATTTTTTGCATAGCTGACTTGCTGTGCCTCGATTGGTGTGCTTGAATATGACCACGTATGAATCTGTGTCTCTGTGTATGTGGGCTGTCTTTGGGATGATTGAGCAGCAGAGGGGCTGCTTAC
The DNA here is from genome assembly GCA_030220025.1 of Chelon auratus. NCBI lineage: Eukaryota > Metazoa > Chordata > Actinopteri > Mugiliformes > Mugilidae > Chelon > Chelon auratus. Next base: position 16,657 of record JASGAT010392094.1, on the reverse strand, counting down.
TGATTACCTTCATGTAGAACAAGCTGTTATTGACTGGAGAGTGACGGATGACCTCGGCCCCAAGCCTGGGAATGTGTTTGTGTGACTGTGTGGTACTGCAGATACCTCTCCACTACTGTTAACCACATGGTTAACAGTATGAACTACTGTTTTTGTGATTAAAAAAAAATAAATCCAAAACTTAAGTGAGAAAATGTGACATTAGAACAACGATTGCTATAAAAATGAAAACAGACTGTATAATTCTGTCTTTCCCTCTTCTCAAACCAGTTTCCCTCTATTGGATACCTTTCTTTTCTTAATGAATATACATCATGTACACTTTCTTGTAATACTTTTCTCCCTCTTCTTCTTCTATTTGTCCCTGTCTCACTACCACAGGCTTCTCTGCAGAATGTCCAGTAAGGAGCGCCACCTTGAGTCCAATTGTCCGTCCTCTTATATAAAGACTGAGCCGTCTAGTCCTGCCTCCCTGACTGACAGTCTAAACCATCACTCCCCCGGTGGCTCCAGTGACGCCTCAGGCTCATATTCGTCCACGATGAACGGCCACCCCAACGGCCTAGACTCCCCAAGCCTTTATGGCTCCAACGCAGGACCCCTGGGGCCCGCTGGTGGCCCAGTTTCAAAGCGCTACGAGGACTGTTCATCAACAATTGGGGAAGATTCGCAGATTAAGTGCGAGTACATGTTGAATTCAATGCCCAAGAGGTTGTGTCTGGTGTGCGGGGACATTGCGTCAGGGTACCACTATGGAGTGGCGTCCTGTGAGGCCTGCAAGGCTTTCTTCAAACGCACCATTCAAGGTTGGCTCCCATTTTTGACTTTGTGTTTATTAATTGTCACATTGTTTTCCTATCTGCATTTCTGTCCGCGTCTTGTCTCTGGTTGTGTTCTATGTGTCCTCTCTTTCTGATTTGCTCTAATACTGTTTTAGTAGACGTGTTTTCACCAAGGTAAAGGTATGCATAGTACTCTACATATTGAACCAAATATGTTCCTGTAAAGGTACGACCTTTGAGAGCAATCCTGCACATATAGCACCTAAAACCTAAATGTGTTGAAATAACCATTTATAATTGTTTTCTCTCACACACACACACACACACACACACACACACTCTGAAATGACCTCTCTCACACATGCACATACACCTGAGCTAAATCCAGGACATATGATGATAGCTCCGGGCCAGATGTAAACCCAGATTTTTATAAGGTACACGTCTCCTCCTCTTTCTGCTAAGTGAGCCACCAGGACAGCCGCACGATCTATTTTTTTTTTTTTTCTCTCCTTCACAGTTTCTATTTCTGTCATGCTTGCACATACACGCACACTCACATACAGACATTCAGTCAAGTGCACATATATGCACCAGCTCCCAGGCACCACCTCCTCGTTCACCTTCAACCTTGACCTCTCCTTCGTCAACAGCAAAGAATAATTTCCTGGTAGTGTTTGCGTTTCCAGATCTGGCTGCTTAGGCTTCGCAGGAAGAGCGTTAGCTGTAAGCCTGTTGTCTAGAAGATAACGTAGTGTCAGATGAAGGTCAGGGGTCATGTCTAAGTGTCAGGAGTTTAGGTTACGGGGTAGAAGAGAGAAGGGATAGAGCAATAATCCACATGATGAGAAGAGTACCAGGAATTAGGCTCAGTAATCCTTTGCTCATCTCTTGTTAGGGCTTGAAGTAGTCCAGGAAGTACACAGGTATTTGAACTGTACTCTACAGATTGTGTGGATTTTCAATTAATACTGAGCTCTTAGCTTGATCGCCATTATATCTTTGATTATATATACACGGTATAAGTTAGTCTGGCAAACAGTTTGTCGTAAAGCAAACCAGCTAGAAAGCCATTTGTTCATGTCACATAAATTGCACAACTCAATTGATGATTACATTCAGTTCTGTGACCTCTATAACAGAACGACATTACAGATAAAGAGTTAAGAATAAACTTGGTGATATTCTAGATTCCAATAAAACAAATGTTGTCCACCAAAGCACAGAATCCAACAGTGTGCTATCAATCCTTTCCTACTCAGGCTGGTTTAAAAGCCGGTCAGAAATATATACACTTTTACCCCATATTAAGTATCTAGGAACTAAGATTGTTTATCTGGACAAGAAGAAAACTACAGTGCACATGTTGATCTTAAAGAAAGAAAATGCCAAACCATGTGGCATACTCCATATGGTATTTTAGCATTTATTTTGCAGGCTGTATGTCTGTGGCACAGAGGAATATGATGGCTACAAACACATGTTGTGTGGATCAATTCATTATTGGTTGGATGTACTTGTGTACTTTGTTGACACAGAATACACCAGGCTTCCCCTTTAGTCTTAGGTTCTCAAAGTAGTTAAAGTTTGGGTAATCAGGGACAAGTTTTTATATTTTATATTTTATATTAGGAGCATCATGACACTTTTGACTGTTGACAGAGGGTCTGTCAGTGAGTGATAAACCTTTAAAGATTTTGTGTTTGAGTAATAATCTTTTATGATTTGCTCCAATTTTCTTTTCTTTCTTTTCTTTTCTTCTAGCTAATAGGGTCCATCAGTCAGCAGGGCAGCCCTCTTGTCAGTCAGCCTGGCACTGCAATAACCAAGCTACCAGTCAGCCAGCCAGCCGTCATCGATCCATTGAGTCAGTCAGTCAGTCAGTCATATCAGACAGGATTCATCTATCTGCCTTTCCATCCATCCACCTATCTGTCGCTGCTTTCTTTTGGCTCCGATAAGCAGCTTTTCCAGTAAAGCCCCAGAGACAGGCAGGAAGATGTGCAGGGCGGGGGTGGAAGTCTTACATTCACTAGATGGTCACCACTACCTAGAGATGACCTGTATGTGTTTATTGTGGGATGAGATCAGGACACGGTGCAATCCCGACAAATAGATTGGAGCACACGCATGCAGAGATAAAGGCAGAGACGCACTCACGCACACACACACACACACACACCCCAACAAAAACTCAGAGAAGCACATTCAAACATAGACACCGACACACAATACACAACCACACACACGACCTTGTAATCATTCTGTGTATAGGTTAAACCCCTGATTCATCTGTCATGGCAGCAGTGTCATATAGTTGACCAATTCCACATGTCTCTTTTCATTTAGAGTACTTGTTAAAGGTTATGTAGGTTAGGACACACTCACAGATTTAATACATTACCCCAGAAAACATATGGATATCATGCTGTGATGACAGAGGAACCTCTTTTGAGTATGACCTTGGATAGCTTTAAAGCTCTATCCCTCTCTCTCAAGTCTTCAATTCCACTGTGTTTGTAATCCTGCCTTCCGCTGTAATGAAATGCATATTTTTAATGAGGTAAAAGATGGAGTCTGCATTAAAAACCTTCTCAAATGGAAATACTTTAAAAATGGAAGTATCCTCATCCATGCCTTACTGGTTTAGTTGACTTAACTTCAACCACTCTTATTTTACATTTTTATTTAAAATTATTGGGACACATGTACATTTTGTTAATGGTGTGGTTTGATTAATACACGCCAGGACATTTTCCAAGTAGAAAACAAAAAAAAATCTTCTCCTGCATTGTATTGTTAGGAACAGATTTCAGTTTCTGTTCTTTATGTTTGTGCTACAGTAGCACTGTTAATGTTTGTTTGGATGCAGACTGAGCCTTCTTGGATCCACTGGAACAAATGGGTCATGACATTATTTTTGGCTACCTCACACAGCCAGCTCATCTGCAGACAGTGTGGATGTTAGGTGTCTGTGTGTGGGCGTGTGTTCATTCAAATGTAAATGAGCACAAGTTTATGTGCACGTCTGTGCACATATTCCCGTTTATGCGTGGTTGTGTGTTGGGGTGTGTGTCCTGGCAGGAAAGCATGGCCAGCCTCAGATGGGCAGCGGCAGACATATTGGTATGTTTCAACCCATTAGCCAATAAAACCGCAGGTAATCACCAAAAAAACACCTCCAGCTGGACGGAGAGGAGAGGAGAGGAGAGGAGAGGAGAGGAGAGGAGAGGAGAGGAGCAGATAAACAATAATTTGAGACAAGGAATGAGAGAAAGGCAGGGAAAAGGGGAAGGAAGGACTGGGCACATGGATGTAGGAAGGAATTAGTGGCATGTGTGTGCCAATGTGGTTGTGTATGTGTGTGTCACTGCGTGGAGGAAGTGGCTTTGGCAGCTGCTGTTTCTGTGGCGTCAGTCCAGCGACACCTGACAACCTGCATCTATCACTCCCTTATTGAGAGGGGGGGTAAAGGGGAGTGAAGAGGAGGGCAAACTATGGTAGAGGGAGGTATAGTGCGATGAGATGGAAAGAGTGAGGCAGAAAGAGTGATTAAAAAAAGTGGAGGAGAGCGGGAAAGAGGAAGATGGGAACGGTGATAGTGATGTAGAGCAAATGAATAAGCGAAAGGTGCAGTGAAAGTGGTAGGTGGGACCAAGTCATTGTTAAAGCACTATGAACAAAGCTGCTCACATTGACTTGGGTATTTCTAAATGTTCAATAGTTAAGCAGTTAAATACACAGAAACAGATTTTTTCTGATGTAGAGAGGTAATGGGTTCCTTGTCTGAGAGCATCCTATGTGCAGCAGTTGCAGTGTCAGACTGAAATGCAGAGCCTTGCTTTACCACACCTGTCCTGGTCTCTACCTATATTTTTGTGGCTCTCCAGTTAAAAGTGTCTAATAAAAAGCCTATGCACTAACACAAAAAAAGTGTGTGAGAGAGGGGAGGATATAGGTATACAATAAGGAGAGGCAAACAGACACAACACAGAGGATGGCAGGACAAAACACACTGATATACTTTTATTACATTCATATTGCACCATGCAATAGTGGTCAATTGTCATGCAGCAGATGGACACACACACATCTCAAAGGAGATTGCTGGGGATTTGAGGCCCTCACATATCCCCCACTTTCACAAACACATACGCATACAAACCCACATCTTATACACAGGAGCCTCCAAGAACCTCTTCGGTCTAAGCTTACCCCAGTGCACAATAAGACACACAAAGACACGTATACACAGAGAAGTATGCGATTCTGGTATAAACCCTTCTGTTCTAATTCCTGCCCTATACCCCTGCTCTGAGGGATGTTTATGTCTGTGTCTGAGCATACAAAGAGTTTGCAGCCAGGTGACGCATACAGTAGGTCACATACTGTATATCTATATCACACTTAGTGATGTGTTGGCCCTAATGTCAGCATCTTTGAATACATTTAGATCACTTTGCAACATCAAGTTCCTTTTACACAAACATGTTACAGTAGTGTTACAATCCACTGAACCTGCAGTTGGGACTACTGAGGTGATATACTGGAAATGGAAGTTTCACAAATGCTGTCATCGGTGTCACATCAATCAGCTGATAATATTAACTCACTTCCGCCCAAGCACTCAGCATATATGGCTGCTGACAGTCTCAATGAAGGTTTAGCGTATTTAGCCTTAGTGCCGTCCACCCCCTAAGTGGCTCTTTACCGCGGTTACCCATTTAGCAAGGCTTGCCTGTTTCCTTTAAATATCATCGAAGCCTTTTACTGGCTACCCATTAACCAATGGTGATTCTGTGTCATTAGCACATTTAGCCTTAATGCTAGGTAAGTGTTCCTCTAAATTGCTTAATTGGTCCCCCTGTATCATCAGCATGTAGAGCTAGGCTAACTAGTCCCATTAGTAGCGTCCATTAGACAGTATGGGCTCCCTTAGCATTTAGCATGTTTAGCCTTTACTTTAACTAACAAGGCCAATTAATGGGTGTCTTGTTTCCCATTAAGAAATGCATTTAGCCCTTTCCCACCAAACTAGCCCCTTAATCAGCCCAGTAATGAGAAAACATCCTCTCCACAGCAGCAGTCAATAGTAATCACTGTTTACTCTGTTTCAGTGGGAGATGTATTGGCTTGCTGGGGTACTGTAGTTCTCAGATTGGCATGGGGGAAGAGAAAATACTACAGATAAATAAACCTTGCTGAATGTAGAAACGAGTTGAGCAGTTCGGTAACAGACCAAGCTGACAAATCCACAGCTGTGCTTTTCTCTGAACTGGGTACTGGGTAAACGATCAGAAAGGGAGGAAAGTGAAGCTGAAAAAAAGGAGGCAGCTAATAAAAGAGGCACAATAAAAGGGAGAACAGTCCCATTATGTATAACAAAAAAAGATATAGAAGTAGGAATATGTAGAAATGAGTATGGTAAAAGAGGCGAGCATAACAAATAAGTCACTGTGTATATTGCAGGAAATTTAGTATGTTAGTTGCGGAGTAAATGACAAAGAGAGAAAAACAGTAAGACACTGTGACTGATGGCAAAAGTGGTATACACTCATTTACAGTGTTGTTTTTTTGTAGGCCAGGGTTGTAAAGTTAAGAGACTTACACTGGTTGATAGTCTTAGCTTCAGTGCTACATCTGAGTATCGGCACCTGTACTGCAGAAAGTGACGCATCCTAAGCTCACTCTAGAAGACAACTACACAAATACACTTCTGCGTCTGTCTTTTGTCTACATATGGTGGTTCACATGCCAAAAATGGTCCATTTAAATGTCAGAAGTCAAGATCAAGGTAGCTTAATGCCTATTCATAAATGTATGATTTCATTTTTATGCAACTGTGTTTACATATACAACTACATATTTTAATTCTGTGTACACTGATCAATCTGAATTAAGAATATCATGTATTTATTTGTCCGTGTTCAGCAGGATGAGCTGAGGACTGCTGTCTTAACATGCCCTGTCTGATGTACTGTGTCTATCTGAAATGAAACTTTTCTCTCTGTCCTCCTCCAACATGTCTACGTGCCGCAGGCAACATCGAGTACAGCTGTCCAGCCACCAACGAGTGTGAGATCACCAAGAGGAGACGCAAGTCGTGCCAGGCCTGCCGCTTCATGAAGTGTCTGACTGTGGGCATGCTGAGGGAGGGTAAGGGAAAAGGTCTCTTCCTTATCTTTCTCTGTTAACTATGCTACATGTGGCATTTTAAAGTCTTTAAATATATCTTTAAGCAAAACTGACAGTAAGAGCCCATTTGAGGCAGAAATTCTTTATGGGAAATGTGGTCTGGTCTGAGTCTGAGATCACAAACCATATATACTGGTCTGCCATTCAAATATCATATTTTTATGTTAAATATATCAAAATACACCAATAAGGCAGTTAATTGCTGTTGTTTAACAATGCTACATGTAGCATGTTTAAGAAAAGTTAAACTCATTATACATATATTCTTTAGGGATCTTTCGCTTCCATAACCATCATTCCTATCCTCATGTGTTAACAACTATGTATTTTTGATTTTACACATTTTTTTGATTAACGTTGATCTGCGTTCTTCCCTTTCTTCCCTGTGTTCACCTTTCACTTCCAAATACACGTTACATACAGTAGTGGTGTGAGCATGTACATACAGTGTAGGCACAGACACCCACGTCCAGACACTGACGACATCCTCAATTTACTTTACAGAAATTATATAAATATCGAAATCACTTGATAATTGTGACACTCAGCAGTTGTTCAGTGGTGAAGAAAGCTAAAATAACAAGAGATATTATCTGCCCCCACAGCACTTTGATTAAATACACTCACTCTCTCATTTTCACACTCCCTCATTGCCTTTTGCCTCTTTCTCTCCCTCTTGTCTGCCCACCTCTGACCTTTCTACTCCCACTGCACTTCCAACGATGAAAGGAGGGAGAGGAGTGGCGAGGGATGAAGAGGAGGGCTGATAGAGAGAGGTCTACAGAGAGGGGGAAGGTGGGAGAAACCTAGGCGAAGGGAGGGAGAAGAGATTGATTTATAGGAGCAGAGGAGAGGGACCAAGGGAGGATGGGAGGCAGGGGGAGGATGGTTGAATGAAGCAGAAAGTGTGCGAGAGGGAGAAAGCAGAAGAGAGGAGGGTCAAGGTTGTAATTGATGGGAGACCTGGCCTACGCCCCCTTCCTTACAGTGGTCAGGGAGCGTGCCTGTGCCGACGCCTGCCAGCCCTCCCTCCATCCATTCCTGTCTTCATCTCTCCCTACAGTTCTCCCACTCAGTATTGTTGCACTCTTTCTGATGTGTTATTGTAGTTGTTTTCTGTGTTCTGCCAGCACTGTAACATCCATACCTACTGCTTTTCACCAGCTCATGACATTATTATGTGCGGCCATAACAGTTTGAGGTTAAATTTTTGATAACGTTCAACTTCGAATAGAAATGTTTTGTGGGTTTACGAATTCATAAGATTACTGCATCCACAAAACAACTAATATTTGTCTATAGTTTACTGCCTTTATTATAAATGAACCCCACACCAAAACATTTAATACCGTGTCATCATCCTTCAGTTAAGCTGAAGCTTGATAACTTCTTCCAAATATTCTTTCTCAGACGATCGTTCTAAAAGGCAAGAGAAGATTACAAAAACTGTTCATTCTTAGTCTCAGAATTCATCACAGCCAAAACCCCGATTTTCTCTTCACTGTAAAAGGACGCTCACCTCTGTCTCTCTCTGTTCTGCACGCTCACAGAAAGACACACACACACACCGCCAACAAGCTGCTGTCTTAGCGTTTGTTCTCCCAGTCGATCTGACACAGGCAGAACCTATGTCTCATCTCCTGTTTTGTCTCGTGTATGTGGCCGCAAACACACACACGCACACGTGTAATGGCATGTATTATTGGCAGCTCCAACATTTTACACAGCTCAGACTGCATCCTCTTACTAAACACAGAAACCACATCACCCTAATCTATAAAGTCAGACATGCCACTTTGAGTATGAATGTGTAATGTATTAATACTTTAATATTACTATACTGTTAATACAATAGGTATACATACTTTTTTAACAGTGAGAAGCTAGGCTCTTAAATGCTATAGATATATATATATATATATATCTGAACAAATGACAGTATCAGATTAATCATTTCATTGTGAAGGATGGAACAGTGTGTTTGAGGGTCTGTAGCTGAGGGACACATGTTTGTGTTTCTGTCCTGAGCAGGCAAACCAACAGCAGCCTTTTGTTGCTGCTGCTTCCCTGCTCCACACACATACATCATGCACACACACTTCGGCCTGCATATCTATACATCAACATGACAGACCACAGCCACCCCATTTGTTGTGCAGGGTGTGAATTTAATACAAGGGGTCCCGCTCTACATATGAATAAGGGTCATTTGGAAAATTGATACATCCATTTTCTTATATTTCCTTATTTTAATTCTTTTTGAACCCCATGGGAAATGTGAAGCTAGCAGCACCTATATAAAGGAGCAAAACATTCTTCTTGTCCCTAGATTTAGTCTGCTGGAAGTTTAAGCTTATTATAAATAATTAAGTGTCATTTTTACAGAGCCATGCAGTGCATCTTGCTGATTCACTCGATAGCGCCTCAAACATCCCCTTAAATTTTTATTTTTAAATTGAACCCACAACTCAAACCCATTATAATATAAAACACACAAGAAGACTTAGTTTATCAAACCTTGTGTCAAAACATTTAATCCTTTAAGATATTTTTTGTTAGAAGTGAAGGTGAAGTTGTTAGTTTCATAAATTATAGTTTATAATTTGCAAAAAAGGGGTAATGTTGATAAGTAGATCTTGTCTGTTTGACTTCCCAGTAAAACATTTTATCACTATCTACTGGATACTTCAAATACAAAATACACTCATTTACGAACATTACCTCCCGTGTCTCGTGCTGCCCGTTGGGGTGTAAGCATTGTTGCTGCAGAACTGCTTGGATATAATGGTAAGTGGCTAGATCAGTTAGCATCAGGGCTAACAGTGGTTGTCAGGGGCTAGCTCACGGGAGAAAGGTGAAGATAAAGTGGTATGGGTGGGGTGAGGAGGAGGACATGGGGTAGCGTGTGTGTGTGGATGCTGTAGTTTACCCCTTAGGGCAAGATCTGCCTCAAATTAGCTTTGTCGCCCTGGGAGACAGAGAGGGTGAGATGAAGAGCAAGTGAGGCAGCGAGGCTGCGTGTGTGTGAGATGGAGAAAGAGAGGAGAACAAGAGGCCAGAGGGTCAGTAAACCAACTCAGAGCTTTTTCTTTACATGTTCTCTTAAACACACACCTGATCATGTGAATGCACTCACACACAACCCTGTCCGTGTGGAATATAAGATTTTCTCACCCACTACTGCGAGTGGCAGAGGAGACGAGAGGAGCCAACGGGACAAACTGAAGGAAGGAACAAACACGGGGCACCCACCCACCAATATGTAGCAGCTAATTTCTGGAGCAAGGCAATTAAAAAGCCTGATTATATTATGAGAACTAACCCTCTGGCAATGGCTGTCTGTCCATTTTTAATGAGGTCATAATGATGCGTCAGCTGAAGACCAAAAGGTCATGGGGCGGGACTTAAATCTGCCTAGATGGAGGGGAGGGGTGGATGGGGGTGTTTAGGAAAAAAAGGTATAATAATTGCAGGTAAAATATATTGGATGAAAAATAACAAAACTACAGAAGGCCATTCAATTTAGAACGGTGGTAACACTGCAGCTGTCAGTCATTTCCTTCCATGCATGAACGGCAAAGCAAGATGCACATAATACGCTCAGCATCAGCAGTAATGCGTAAAATTATCATGAAGAGAACACAAAACACAGATCAGACATTTGAACATGAAAGGCTTTGGCAGAGGCACACAAGCTAGGAGCCAGCAATATTCAATAGGTGTGTATGCTGTACATATGCTCATACTGACAGATTTGCTCCCTTACAGCAGCAGCTTTGATGGTGGCAAGTCTGATGAATCGTGGTTAAACAGACAGAATGTGCTGAATCCAAAACCAAAGCCTCCATCTCAATAATGCTGTAAACGGCCAGCTGGATTCAGATGCTAGACTACTGGAGGGACAAGTCCACGGACTGCAAATATAAACCTTGGCTCAATGCCCCACACATGCACATATACACACACGCACACACACAAACATTAACGACTCGTGCCAACTTTGGCCGCGCTCCCCACGGCCTCTAAGACCTAATGAGTGAGATCGGGTGGAAGGGCCCAGTCTGTGTGAGTGTTGCTGCTTGTGTGTGTGTGTGTGTGTGTGTGCACGTCTGTGGTTTATACACAGCTGGCAGTGTGCGTCACAACTCTCCTCATAGCTCAACAATCTTGACCGCTGCTATCCAATCTCATTGCTCCACACACACGCAGTCACACACGCTAACATCAAGACAGCTGCCACAATCTAAACAAAAGGGAGGGAATATGTGAGTGATTAAAAAAAGTCAAGTAAAAGGTGGATTTGGGGGACAGTGGATAAACGGAAGGCAAATACAAGAATAAGGAGAAAACTGACTAAAGGAGGAGAGTGGATGTCGGCGAGAGGGGAGGAGACGAGACAAGAGGGGAAACAAAGGAGGGGAGCGCCAGACAACTGGTGGCGTCTGGTGTTTCCCCCATGGGAAACTTGTAGCTAAATCTGGCCCTGTAGCGTCTGTCCTGCTTGAGTGTGTGTGAGTGTTTGTGTGTGCGAGTGGCATCTGGTTGCAACCCAGCTAGAAAGGAGCGATAATGGAAATGGTGTGGCGAGAGATCTGTCTAAGTGGTCTCTCTTTCACATACACTTTCTAACAGCGGAGAGGAGAGGAGAGGAGAGGAGAAGAGAGGAGAAGAGAGGATGTAACAGGTAGAAACAGCATCCAGTCAGACTCAAGTACACTATCATGGAAAAGAAAAGAAAGAGTGAGATGAGTGGTGGTTCTACGTTTTAGTAACCCACCATTTAACTAACCATTTATGGTGAGCTTACGACTCCTTTCCTGGTTTTCTATCGTGTGTATAATGTTATAATGTTGCAAAAGTTTCAGATAATGAAATGTCAAACTCACCATGAGAGTCCTTTACGACAAGTTGATCTTTCACGGTCATCTGCAGCAGGCACAGCAAGGCCACGCAATACAGGCAGGGGATTAGCACAATAGGTCCCCTTTAATAGAACTGATTGTCATAAAAACATTAAACAAATTTCCAAAAAGGAATTATTTGCACACGCCCATCTCAGGAATCATGGATGTGCAGTCAGTTGGATCAGTGTGTGACGTAAACACAGCCTTGGAAGAAAAAAAAAAAAAAAGGCCACACTGTTTTAGGGACCTCACACACACACTCACAAATTCACACACCAGTGACAGCCACCTGCCCGCTGCCTCGGGCAGTGCTGTTCTGGTCTAAACAAACGTCACTGCATGACACTACACACACTTTCCTCCTAACACACCCTCCGTATCTCTCTCCTGTCTCTGTATTTTACTTTCTTAAAGCTTTTGTCCTTTTTTCAGTTGTGACATTACGTTACATTTACTTACATTCATTTCTTGTAAAAGTAGCCTAACTCCAAGTACTACTTGTTAAACCCTAACCCTTAGACCTTAAGGTTTAGGCTCAATCCAATTCCTGCTACTAAAATTTTACATTATGGGGACTTGGGGCCAGAAGGGACACACCGTCCCCCCAGTGTGACTGTGTAAATAGATTTATGTCCTCACAGCACGAGTAATACAAGTACCTCAGACAGACACACACTACATTTAAATCCATCTGTTGTCTTGCCCACTTTACTCACCCATCGTTTCTTAAACCCACATAGGAAAACCTTTAATGTTATTACATCAACACTGCAGCTTAACACACATAAATACACACAGAGACACAGTGTGTAAAACAGGTTGGTTTTGAGGAGGGACAAAGGCTTCAACCCAGTTACAACTTAAAAAAAAAATAACTGACCTTCTTTCCTACTTTCTATATTCCTGTCTGCCATAGTTTCCTTGTGTCTTCCTGTTTTAAGTGTTCTCTTTTGCTTGTTTTTGAGTCATCCCTCTACTTCATTTGTCGATCGTAACATATCATTGACCGTCTGAAATCACTCAATGTTCCGTTTCTCCATCCAACCTCTTCTCTCCTTTCCTCTGTCTTTCTCCTGCATGTCAGATGCATTTCACTCGCAATCCTTCAGCCGTTCAAGAACACGCGCGTACGCTGACACACAGCGAATGGACGGCTGTGTAAAAATCTATGCTGATGTGATCAGTGCAGATCGTACTATTGACAGACAGCAATATTCCCACGATAGGAGTGATTCACCTTCATCACTGTCAGAGTCTTTGTGTGTATACAGCATGACGAGAGACGTGAAAAACAGTTATGTTAGACAATTTTAGTTTGATATCTAGCTTTATTTAATATCTGGTATCAAATACAGCTTGCCATGTGAAGCAAATAAATGCAGAGCAACTGTTTAATCTGGTATCTGATGAGTGTATTAATAAAAGTAGAAGACTGGAGCGTACTGTTAGTTGACACAATAATGGCTGTGCTGGCCATATAACCTCGGAGGATTGTTTCTTCATTCATGGATCCTTCCTTTTCCCTCTCCTTTCATGTTTTTCATTCTCCTTTCTTCTTTTGTTTGCCAGGCCATCCATAACTTACCTCTCCTCCTCATATATCACAGCCTGCACTCTACTCTTCCTTCCTCTGTTCTCGCTTTTCTACTCGTTCTTTTATCATGATCTTCTATTAACCTGCGTAATTAAAGAAACTTTATTTCTTTTCTTGTTATCCAATGCTGTAACCATTTGTTCTGCCCTTCCCTCGCCTTTTCTACTCCTCTTTACCTGGTATATTTTTTCTGATATTTACTTCACCACTTCCCATCTTCTCTTTTCTTCCCCTACCGTCCCCTCAGTCCTTTCCTCCTCTCCCCTCTTGCCCATTCTTTATGATTTGAAGGCTCATTTGTTAAGAAGAGGTAGCACACTCTCACTCTCCCCCTAGGTTCCCCCTGTCTCTTTTTTGTAGGCTTTGGAAATATAATTTTCAATTTTTAATTTGATTCATTTAGATTTGACCATTAATCAGTGCTGAGAGAGAGTTAATTTGGTGGAAAATAGATGAGGTAGTTAGAGAGGGCTCTTTATGAAGTGAGCTCACCACAGCTCTGGGTTTTAGGTAAGTGGGAAAGAGAAAGAGGGTAAGAGTTTGTGTGCGGTAGAGAGAAAGCCTCAGTGTAGCAGGAAGTGTTATAATCATTATGAGTACTATATGCAAATACTTTTATACATCATTACATCATTATCACTTTCAATTCAACAAATAAATAAGCAGCAGTTCCCTCCAGCCTCTGGTGTTTTATAGCACCGATCAGAGTACGTTTCTTTTTCACCATGGCAAACAGATCTCAGAATTACAGGCAGCTTAAGCAAATGAAGATATTTCGCCACAGTGATCTGAAAAATTATTTTCAATATCCTGAAATAAAAGACATCAAATAAGAACACTTTGATACGACCAGCATGCAGCAGCATGCAGCAGAAATGATAGGAATCTGGTGAAACAGTATCACAATTAGCACATATGATCTATACAGAAGCTAAACAATGATTTGATTCACTGGAATTAAAACCTTAGTTGAAGCCCACATTTGATATCATCTGACACTGAACTTTGATTGACAGTAATGCTGCCCATGATCACTATGATTTCTGTCTGTTACCTCTGTCCCAGAACCCACCTACAGATTTCAACATGACCGGGACGCAAATTAATATAGCCTATTACAAGGAGTGTATTAACTAAGGGCAACAGCCTGCAGGAAACAGACTTTGTTGCCTACATTTGCGAAGCTTCCCTTCAAGCCTCCTATGAGTAACATCATGGTCACTGTTGTTTTTTTTTTTTCTTTTTGCTGTTTCGATATCATGCTGCCTTCGTAAATTAGTAGCCAGGCTGGTGGTGCCACTGCTGTATTTTATGAGGGCTTGAATGTTTTACATGCTGCATTTTTTTTTTTTTTTTTTTTAGTCTGTGTATTTCTTCACATCAAGGCAGATATATGATTGGACTGGGCAGGAGGTACAGGTTTGTCATACACAGACTCACAAATTATGCTTTGGAACACACATGGGAAACACAAAGGTTCTTCCAAAATCAAAATTCTTCAAAACTCTCTCATTGAATTTCATTTCAGTCAGTTGTTTTGAATATGTGTAACCTCTAAGCTTTACATCACTTTATCTACTTGTATCTGTTTTTTATTATTATTATTTGTTTCATTTAGACTTTATTTTTTACTTTCCATCCTAACATCTATATTTCCCCTTAAATCCCCTGTCCTGTACACTGCTTCTGCTTTCTCTCTTGCTCCCTCTTTTCTGACCAAGCACTGACCCGGGTAGTGACTGAGCAAGCTGCTTGTCAGGGTTTACCCAAACACCACACAGGGGCGTGGGCTAGGGAAACGTAGATGCTGTGTGAATGTGTATGTGAGACAGAAAGTGAAGTGTGTGTGAGCGTGTTTGTACCCCCTGGTGTTAAGAGTCTCTTGACCGTTTGCTGACACTGGCCCCCCCACTGTACCTGGACTGTCAGCCCTTCTGTCTACCTATCTCTGTCTAAGCACTCGCACAACCACACACACACACACACACACAAACAGATGTGTGTCATGTTCAGTGAGCTGTTGAACACATTTCTTTTGGAACAAATATAGTCACACACTCCATAGTACGACAGAATACACACATGTCCAAAATAAAACATAGTAACATGCCTATTTATATCTACTTTCAAATTCAGACTAATGCACAAACATGCTCCCTGACATTTTTCACCTTCCTACCAATAGGAGTCTTTCTGTTAAATCTCTTAGGTGTGTTGTCTTGGATGTGGTCAGCACATTTTTCACAGGATTTAAGACTCGCTTGCTTTCACACTCTCACAATGCTCTCCTCTACATCTTTTCCTTTCTCTCTGTCTTTAAATTTAAATCAACGTCTTACCATCATCATCGTCAACGTCATCATCAAGAGGTTTTATTTTATATCTTTCAAGTTAATTGGTGTGTTCAGTATTTGTATAACTTATTGAAATGATGGTCAAGATGTCTCGTCAGGATTAGTGATGATTTTTACTGATTTACTTCCCATCATTCCTGTATCTAGTCTTTTATGACATTCCTTCTGCTTAATCCAGAAATGTAAAACAGTAAAACAGTTCAGCGTTTATCTGGATACTGAACTGGATATATGTGTGTATTTTTCTCATCCCTTATTACTGCGCATTAAAGCGGAGACACAACTTGAACCCACTTTTGCAGCTGATTTTCCTCAAGTTACTTCCTTAATTGTTTAATGATCCATCAGAACTTCATTTTGAAACCCCTTCTCCTCTCCTCTCCTTTCTCTCCTCTCCCCTCCTCTCCTCTCTTCCTCCAGGGTACATGACACCTCTGTCTTCCTTATCCATCTTTAAGTGGTAACCACGGTAACATCCAATCCCCTGAGAGATAGGCCTAATTAAATTAGGACTCCTTTGTGTCAATTAATTAACGAGACGGCAATAGAGAGACCGAGATTGGGCAAGAGACAGTAAGTCAGAAAGCCAGAGAGACAGAGTGGCTCTCTATAAATTAGTCTTGTTGTAGAATAAAAGAGAGTTGAACAAGCCCCAGAATAACATAATAGTGAATAAAGAAGCATTCAACAGGTATAAATACATGCACAGACCTCATATGTCATTCCCTTATTCTCTTAACTTCTGCTCAGGTTTCCTTGCATACGAGAAGATTGTTTTTTCTTGTCTTCTTTAGTCATCAAAGAGGTATCTCTCTCTCTTTTTTTTTT
>JASGAT010392091.1:0-12692 GCA_030220025.1 Chelon auratus | reverse complement strand
CTCTTGCTGTCTGTTTCTATGAAATACTGCACATTTTCTCAAGTACAGTTTGTCCATGTGTCCATGTGCTGCACACATAGACTTCTGCAGGAACTGCTGTACGCCATGATGCAATTAAACCATGTGTATCAAAGGATGAGCACAGATATTTTTCAGTAGCTACTAACAGAATGTTTTGTCTCCAATCATAAAACACACATAAAAAAAATGTTCTCCCAAGCAGAAAGACAACGAACAAAGGCTTTCTCTTTGAGCCCCACCCTGTCTTCATTTCATCAGAAGAGCTGCGCGCATAAAGATACCTCCTCCCTGTCTCTTAAAGTCAAGCTTTCTTCTCTCTGTGGTTTCTTTTTGGATTGTTTGTTTTTCTGCTTTCCCTACTTTTCCGTCAGCTCTCTTTGTGAGTTCCCGTTCACACGCTTTTCTTCATCTTGTCTGTTGCTGTGCTTAACTAGCATTGAAGCTCGCTGCGAGACTAGACTTCACTGAAGCTTGGATATCGGAAATAAATGAAATTGACGGATTGCGCCGCGCCGTTGGATCACTCAAAGCAGCATGATTCGGTATAATGCAAGCAACTGCTCCTGCAAACACAGTTAAGGCACCAGTCCAAATTATAAGAAGTTCAGTTATATAAACACAACTGGTTATATAAATATTGCAAAATCTGTTAACGAACACTTGTCTTCCGCCTATTTGCTTTCTAAGAATCGCGCTGGACTATTTTCTCCTTTACTCACACATCAGAGGCGCATTGTATATGGGCTTCCAGTTTTTTTTTTACAGTGCTCTCATTTCTGCTTTGTTCCACACGGTTAGCTCTGACAAACATTTAGACTACTGCTTTCACAGAACTCTCCTTGTGCATTTGGTGCCGGTGTGCACCTGCTTTCAGTTCAGATCCTATCGTCCAATGAGTGTCAACATGTTCAGAGGCTCAGCATCAGTGGAGGCTGCAGCTATTGGATTGTATGTGTTTAAATGTTTCCTTTTAGCAGCATTATTGATGGCTACATAATGATTAATTAGCATAATCTGTAAACATTAACATAAATTAGTTTCTAAATGTTATCTATGCCGGCCATTATAACTCCAAACCCCCAAGAGAAACACAATCCACTGTTGACTCTTTGCAACAACAAAAAAATGTTTGCCATCACCTGAATGTGCTGATGTGCAATTATCTCGATCACTAGGAGTGATAAATCTTTATTTTAATGACTGCAGTTGCTGTTGTTCAAACTGACAGAGCCATTGTTGTGGACTGATATTAGTTCAGGCTAATAGGTTACACAGATATTTGTCTCATGTGGCGTAGACAGTTTTTCATCAACTATTTATATGACAGAGTGAATGCCAAGCACAGCCGCCTGGGCCAGAGCCAGCCTCGACGCAGGTTTTTGGGAGGCTGCCATTCGGTTACAATGCAGCTTGGGACCAAGGTTAACTAATTTTAAAATAGATCAACCCCCTGCATGCGGCAAAGTCTGATGCCCACTGGCTTCACCGTGGCATGATTATGTTGATATTTGCCTTTGTTTGCTGATGATTTATGGGTTGTAATTTCTAAAGCGAACACTCACTCGTCGCGAACACAACGGCTGCACTTTCCTCACGACGTACATTTATGAAAACCGGTCGGTGCACGGCGCATTAAAACATCTAATATATTCCGTAAACACACGCACATATCCCTATAAAAGGTGAGTGTTAAGCCAGGCACGCTCCTCCATCGACCCACGCAAAATGCCTGAAAGCACATTGACCGTGGTAGCCCAGTGGGACTGCAGAGTCAATATAAACCAACAGGAGCGATGATTGATTGATCCCCTGCTACCCTACTCTCCTTCTCGGCGCGGCCTCATCATGCCCTCCTCCCATGCCCAACCTTCCCTCTCTCAGGAGTCTCGGCGGGCTTGTTTAGTCTTGTGTCTTCAGCGCGAACGTATCCAGATTGGGTCAAGATCTAGCGGACATGGATCGCAATTCGCACCTGGCATTAGGCCACATCTCTGGCCAGGTCTACACTGAGACAGCTGAACCTGAGATGTCCATTCACACTAAGCCCGGAAATTACCCAGAAATGGATATTTTCAAAATCTTGTTTTTTTTTTCCCCCTTTAACCTGACTTCACCGCTGTGATTTGACAGTGCATCAAAACCAAATATATATGTTAATGAACACAACAATCATGTTAGTTCATCTATAATGGCGGACAGTGATCACAGAGAGCAGGATGTCACGGAACGGAGGTTTAACCAGCTGAGACTGCTGAATAAGTAACACAGCCACTCTTTAGATGCTACCAGTGGTGCACAGTTGGTCTGCATACTGAAACACAGGAGGAAAGAAACAGATCTCCTGGTTTGGACAGCGTGAATACTAATCTTTACTTCTGCAATTTTAAACAAATTTTATCATGGACAAATATCTCCACACAAAACAAATGTAGCTGGCTTGGAGTGGATATGCTCCAATTTGTAAGACCATCTTTAAACTTTAATTATTAGTATATCATATGCAACCTGCGGGCGATGCAAATTTGGTGGTTCAGTTCCAGTGCATCCGCACTAGGATTTGCATTCACAGCCACGTTGGATGACACATTTTATTCCAAAACCCTTTGATTACCAGCTGTGTACAGGGCTTTTTTAAGGTCTCTCATCTAACCATCAACGGTGTCAGCATTTCTAATATATCGACGGCACATCTGTTAAGGTTGAGCAGCTGTACAGGTAGGATTCCATCATTGCATATTTATACAGCGCATTAACAAAATAGCAAATGAGGGCAGGTGTGGATTAATAAATAGAATTTGAGAACCGATGGCGCACAGTTCTCACCTGGTTATTTACTATATCTTCTCAGGGGGAACTGACTAGAATTGAGGTAGCCTTATGGTTCATGAACTCCCATCTGGGCCCTTTATCAGGGTACATATTTTAATGAGCCCAACACAGAAAGAGAGACAGGAAGCGAGGTCAGCTTTAAACACAGTGATTAGCAGTTCAAAGAGAACAACCTGGGTTTCATCTACCTCTCCTCCTCTTGGCCCTCCCTCCCCATACACTCAGTTCCTCTCATCTTCAAACAACCCGGATGGAGGGTGTAGGGTGGGGGACGGCCTCTCCTGGGTCAACCTACAGGAAGCATTGATGGCAGAGGGATGGAAGGCTGGAGGGCAGCTTTGTTGCCTGCTTGGCCTCTCCCCTTGCTGGGCAGTGATTAAATCAAGGCCCTGGTGTGAGGCCTTCTGCTGGGGGAGAGGTGGGTTTCTACCCATGCTGAGCTTGGATGTGTCCCTAAGAGGAGGCATTACAAAGTGTCTCTGTTGCCTGTTTTCAGTTGTTTTTTTTTTTCTCAACGCTGAACCTTTTATCCTCACTGTGGTCCAAAGCATCAGTCACCTATGTCTCTAACCTGCCGAACATCTCAAGTTGTTACCTGCTGGACATCAAACACAAGATCAGATTGGGTTTTGATGCCGTGAACTGATATACTACACACAGCCCCTGGCCTTGAAGAACAAAAGGTACTCACATTATTAAAAAAACAAACAAAAAACGCTTCAGTCACTCAGGTCTTCCACTGGATACACAGCGATCTGATGACTTAAACTCTGTGAGTTAACGGTCACTATTTGGGGGCTTCCAGTGTAGCCAGCAGATATATGGAAAGAATGGATGCCGGACATTTGTTACAGTCCAACTTGCAACTTAAGAGAATAGACCTGGAGTTCAGAGACATCATCTATCACCTCATTTAATAGTTTAAAACCACTACAGTGGCTTTGCTTAAGATATTTGCTTGACTGTGAAGGTTCTCAGTCATCCAGGTCAAGCGTTTAGAAAAGGCAACAAGACAACAAGACAACTTAGACAACAAATCCAGTTGCCTTTTTAAAATGCTTTTTGGATATCTGCTTGACAAATGTATGTTCTGCCTCTTACTCTCCACATTGACTGTTTGCCTGCATTGAACCAAAGGCCACAAACAGAAACCATCTAGCATCTAGTACCAAAATCTTGTCCCTCGCCTACCGAGTCTACAAGTGAATGTGCAAATTTTGTAGCGAACATACACATAGCGACCAGATCAGGACGTTTTAGAGAGACCAGCATCTTTGGAAGTTAGTGTCCTAAAAATTAGGAAGGTTTGGTTTTTGTTCAAGAAAGTTATGGATTGA
Organism: Chelon auratus; assembly: GCA_030220025.1. Classification (NCBI taxonomy): domain Eukaryota; kingdom Metazoa; phylum Chordata; class Actinopteri; order Mugiliformes; family Mugilidae; genus Chelon; species Chelon auratus. The sequence continues at coordinate 8,505 of JASGAT010392091.1, read as the reverse complement.
AACTGAAGAGCAGGTCAGGTGTAAATGAGCTGTCGCCCTATACAGCTAGTACCTATGAGCATTTTTTTCTGTGGAGCTGCTGAATCGAATACAACAGAATGTGATTGCCCTTGGCAAGTGTGGCTGCATGAATGGGGCAGAATGCAAAAAAAATAAATAATAATATAAATCCCATGTATTAATAATAATTCCCCCAAAAATACAACTTTTGGATAACTGTAACTCTTGCAGAGTGCTACCCTACCAAGTGACTGCTGAGCCTCAGGTACTTTTCTCGTTGGGTTGTCAGAAAGAAAGGTGGGTGGGGGGGCATTTGAGAAGAGTTATTCGTGTGTAATAACTCTGCAATCAAGAAAAAAAAAAGTCTCTCTGTCTTTACGTGTAAACTTTTGGGAGATTCTAACCCCCGCCTGTGGAGTAGTGGTGAGTGATTGCTTTGCCCCCGGTCCCGTTCCTGATGGGCTGACAGAAAAGAGGGGAGAAATGCATTCGGGGAGAGTCATCATTTATCCTTATGTAATTACTCCGAAATCAAGGTGCTGAAATATCTGTACTCTGGCTGACAGAAGAGAAAGCCCCTGAAGGACTGTCTGAAACATACGCTGACTAGGAAATGAGGGGGGCAGAGAGAGGGGAGGCGGGGAAAGAAACGATGAGAGGGAGAGAAGTCGATACAAAGTCAAGCAGTTTTAAAAGAGACGGTCTAAAGAGCAGTCAGATACAATGATTAATCAGCAGACAGTGATGAAGAGTGGAGTGGATAAAGAAAGGCCGTGTGTACTTTGTGAGCCTGACTGTAGTCAAATAGTTATTCTAAATCGCATGGAAATGAGTCTCCATCAGGATGATTTGTGCTATTTTAAGCGCCGTGGATTGTCGCAGGACAATGAGCTAATGAATTTAAAACCATTTTTGTGGATTCATCAGAACTTTAGAGCAATCTTCGACGGCCGGCCAAGCGTCGAGTGGAAACATCTGCTGCGGAAAGAGTGTACGTTCTCGAATGTGCGCAATTGTGTACGACGGCACACACAGTGCTTTAGCTTATACTAAAATGTTGTTGAAATCCCCCCCTTCTGAATTAGTCTCCCTTTCATCTTCTAAACATCCGCATTGAAAATTCTCTCTTTTCTTTTTTTTTTTTCCTGCAGTAATTCTTTCAAACAAGAGTCTCTTCGCCCGCCCCTTCCCGAGAAGAGAACGAGAAGTTTAGCTAACACATCCAGCAGTAATCTCACAACCATTGTGGGCATTGCGGGGATGAAAGAATGGTAAGGGAGCTGATGAAAAGCACTGAGGGCTTTCGCGTCTACTCCGCTGTGCTGTCCGCTGATGATGGGTTGGGGGGGTGGGGTAAGTAGGTGGTTGGGTTGGGGGTACTTTGAGGATGTTTGAGTTGATCATTAAAACGAAAATAAATCCTCAATTCTCTTCTCTTCAGTTTGTCTGCAACACAGTATTTTAATTCAACATGCATTTTTAAGAAACTCCTGTAACCTGTATGCGACTATGACAGGAAATGAATATTTAAGCACTGAGCCGCAGGTGTAGGAACCGCAGCCATTTCTTGAGTCTTCTTGAGCGCATCATTTATTTACCGGTTTGAGGCTTCAAAGTGGGTTTAAACATCATCATTTTCTCTCAGTGTTCTCTTTAATCAGGCACATCATCTCCTCCACCCCTTTCCTCAACTTTAGCCCCCCATCTGTTCCGCTCGCAGGTGCTGTGGGGAAGTGCTCGCCGCCGCCGCAGAGTCTCAGAAGGGATGCTAGTGTTACAGATCAGGGTGTGCTAGTTTTCTTAAATCCACAAAGCAAATCCAGTACCTACTCCCAAGCACACTGAGGAGGGGATAAGCTGTCAGAAGCGGGGCAGCGTTTGAGATACATGTATGCAAAGCTGGAGCAGATGTGTGTGTGCGAGTGTGTGCGCGCGAGGTTTTGGGTGAACGCGCACGTGAGCAAAAGTCCTGACAGAGTTTTAGTGATTAGGCTTTCATGTTACCTTGAGTGATAGGTGAGAGAAGAGCAGGGGAAAGGTGATGTTGCTGACGCAGTAGTTTGAGACAACTTTCTTCCTCACACTTTTTTTTAAAGCCACTCTTCTCCTAAAGCATAGCACGCACACACACACACATAAAACAACTGCTTCTCTTAAAAGATAGGAAGGGTAAAAAAAAAAAAAAATGAGGGCAGATTGGTGGCAGCCTTAGGGAAGGGTGAAAGGGAGCTGAAAGGAAGTTTGAAACGGGTGTTTTCATTCTAATGCGTGAAGGAGGCAGCTGGAGGTCACTGCGGTATTCACGGCTGCGGGTTAGCACCCAAGACAAACACTCCGCCATAATCAACTCACGCTGTCACATATAGTAAGCTCTGCGATGTGACACGAGCAGCCAGAGGAGGCTGGGAAGAAATGTGAAGATCCTCTCTCTCGCTCTCTCTCTCCCCATCAGAGCAGCATGAGAGAGGGCCCGACAACGCTCATTGATCAGCACGCCTTTTCAAAATCTATAAATAACCATGAAACTGTGCACTTTGGCGTTCATTTGTGTTTAAAAAGCCCGTGTCCCTGGTAACGGACATGACCGCAACTTGATGTCGTCTTGTGTTTGGCAGTAAAGAGTACGTTCCCAGCACCTGCACTCCACTCTGCTGGAGGAGGAATAATGATGCAGTCGTGATGGCACAAAGGATTCAGAGAATCTAAACAAGAAATTACCACAGTGAATCCTGATCCCCTGTTGGAGACGAGTATAATTAGATATTCACAATGGCTCTTTTTCTTCTTCTTCTTTTGCAGCTTTGTACACATGCGCTTGTATCACAACATTAATCTTCTGTCTTAAAAGGACGCTATTACCTGAGAGCACTGGGACGTGTGTAAGAGCTAATTCAAAAATTAGATATCTGTCAAAAACATTGGACTCACTCTATTATAAAAACATGACTGCAATTTTAGGAAGCCAAGGCTTGATAAGGATGAAAGGTCCGCTTTTAAAACTGATCAGTTTTGATGTCTTAATTTTGTCTAAACTAACTGCCTCGGATTAATGGAAGTCCTCAGTAGGAGGTGGAGGGTGTGACGCTCTCGTCCTTCCATTACAGCTCTTCTGTCTTTTTCTTTTTTTTTTTCTTCTCGTTCTGTGTCTGCCACCTCTTGACATGCACAGTGTGTATTTAATAAGCTCGGTTATTCAACCCTGATGTTTGTTCCATCGGCGCAAATGAAACCTCGGCTCCTGCAACTTTGCTTTTATAGTTACAGTATCCTGCGGGAGCAATTTAGCATGACATCCCTCCTGCTGCACTGCCGAGAGATGACAGACACATTCGGCTTTCTTCTACCGCGGCCGCCTGCACACAAACAATAAAATAATAATGATAAAAAGCATGTAATCATATATGTCTAACGCACATTAAATTGCCTTATTTCTTACATAAATAATCACCTGAAACAATCACACAGTGGCAGCTGCCTCTTATAGATGAGAGGAAATGATTTGATGAGCTTTATGAGCCTTTGAGTAGACGGCATTGATGTCATCTATATTCATCCTGCCTTGTTCCAGATACATTCACTGGATCAGGAAATGTCATTGTATTTCATTAGCATTTATACATGAGTGAACTATGAGCGTACCTTGGCCACAAATAAGACACTGCCTTTTCCCTTGCAAGGGGCTACAGCGCCTCCAAGTGGATTTCAGATGAATTCATGGCCGACAGTTATCCGCTCTGTCTACCTAAATGCATCATTCTCCAACCTGCCTATTCTATTTATATTCATTATCAAACTCTCATGTAACATGCATCAGCTTTATCAGCTTGTATTTGTGTCACGATTAGATTCTACATGCACGCTTCAGCCAGATGTACACCAATCAGCCACAACATTAAGACCACTGACAGGAGAAGTGAATAACATTGATCGTCTTGTGACAATACAATGTTCTGCTGGGAGACTTTTGGACCTGGCATTCGTGTGGATGTTACTTATACATGTACCACCCACCAAGACCAGGCCAGACTACCGCATAGGAATGACACTCCTTGATGGCAACAGCCTGACAAAAACGGTTTAGGAACAACTCAACACAAAACAAAAAACATGAAGAACAGTACAAGGTGTTGACCTGGCCTCCAAATTCACTAGATTCCAAACTGATCAAGTATCTGTGGGATGATCCACAGAGGCCCATAGAACCCAAGGCCAAGGCCCACACTAACAATATCCTGTTGCCAGATACCACAGGACACCCTCATTCTCTGATGAGTCACAACTGTTTTGGAGGCACAAGGGAGACCTACACAATATTAGGAAGGTGGTCATAATGTTATGTCTAATCGGTGCATGTATGTATAACAGATGTAAGTTTATTTCTTTCCTCCTGCTGCTCTCTTCTCTCTCTTTTTCTGTCTCTCCCCTATGAGGTTTCTTCCTGGTAAGTGGGAGTTATTCTTTGCCACTGCCGCCTCCGTGGTTGCTCCGAATTTCATGTTCCGGTTCAGTAGAAAGAACAAATGGATAATCTATCCATTTTTTTTTTTATTTTGTCTCGAGTCGGTGTTATCTTTCCAGCCTGGTTTCATCTGATGGGATTGCCTCGATCATTAGACAGTTTAATGTTATCAGATCACCAGAGCATACATTAATCGGTTCTGAATGTCAGGACAAAGAAATGGGAACCACTTGCAGAGTGAATTCACTAGTTTAGGTTATATGAAGTCGATATATGAAGTAAAACCAAAGACATTGCGACATTTTGCTGTACATTCTGTGTTCAACATTATACTGAAATAAGCTGTGTCAGTTGGTAAAGATCTGCACTTATATAGCACTTTACTGGTGGTACTTAAAGTGTCCCACAATGTTTCTAATTGGCCCGTTCAGACGAACACCAACGGCGGTGGAGGTGCCATACAAGTAGAAGGGGTTAGCCTGCCATCTGGAAGTACTTCGGGTTCAGTGTTGTGGCCGAAGACATTTTGGCATGTGGAGGGCACCGGACCACCAGCCCCGTGATTAGTGGAGCTAATGTCGCCTGCTGGGGACAGGCCCTCCGATGTGAAATGATGAGTTGTTTTACTCATGAGGAATATATTTCCAGATAAGTTGCACATCTGTGATCAGAAGTGTTCATACAGTATGTTGGCTTTCTATCAGATGTTTAGGTTTGTGTGATAATACCATCAGGAAGTGATCATGCTTAATGATAATGCTTACTACATCCCACTTGGATAAGAAATACATTTTATGCTTCTGTGATGAATGAGTTATGGAGGAAAACATGGCTCCGGGATGTTAAAACTGAACTGTTACCATTAATGGGAAGATATTTATCTCCAATTATCTCCTTAATGGCAGAGGGTCATCTTGTTGTTAATTAATCACAACATATCACTCCGGCTTCGTCTGTGGTGACACTTTAATTTCAGCAGTTATTATCACTGCCGCTGCGTTGACTATACGCTGTGTCTCTGTAATGGCTCTGTAATGACCCTCACTAACGGCGCCTCACATGTCTGGCATTTATTAAAGGAAGTGAACATTGTAGAAGTCCAGAATACACATTATCCGCTGCTACTGGGGGAGACATATGCTCGCCTCAGTGCTTCCATGGTCTGTAATGTGTTTAACCATACATACAGGTGCAATTTCACAGGTGCGGATCTGGATCTTTCATCTTCACAAGACTATTTTTCAAAATGTACTTTTCTAGTGAGTAGGTAAGTGAAATAAATACCCCCGATATAATGAGGGGTGAATAAAATGAAAGGAGGTTGTTGTTTTTCAGCTGACTGGTCACAGTAAAACCACGTGCATCCCAAATGACAAATATGACAAGATTGTTGCATTCGTGTGTCCAAGTAAGTTGTGTGAACAACACAAGAACCTTGGTAAATGTGTTATTTGTGATGTTAACAGGTCTGCATCAAGCTGGTATGAAAATACACTGTCCACTGTCTCAAATGGGTGAGCTGTAAAACAGTTTAGCACACAATGCTGCCTCCATAACAAATCAAACAAGCAAAAAAAAAAAGAATAGTGAGATGATTTAAACGTCATATTACGTAAAAAACATTTAATTTGGGCTACATGGTGACTGACTGTTCATGCCACCTGCTTTAACAGGACATCCCCACCTAGCAAGAAAAATCTAATTTATTAATTTTATTCACGTTCACATCTCCAACTGGTATAAATGAATAATAGTGTCAGTCAGTTGCCACTTCTTTGTCCAAGACAAGAAATTGTGTGGTAACACACCTAAAATGCTTGGTTTAATCATTTAATCATTGATTTTCTATTAAACGAAACCTTAATGTGAAAAGCCACGAGTAAATACAGTTGTCAAAACATGTAAAGGTGTAAAAACTGACAGTGCTGCACTCCAAAATCCAGTGGTGTGGATTAGAGCACTCAACCCGTCAAGGCGTTATTTGAAGCTCCATAAAGATGTAGTCAATTAAAGATTAATTGCAACAACAAAATATGACAAACCAATTTTTTCTCTCTCTTATATACATCTAATAAACTAATGCCACACTTTAACAACGAATAATTATCATATCAGATCATTCTGCTTGAGTTTTGCGTTTGTTTGTTTTTTTTTTTTACATCATTGCAACACGATGCATGCATCAACTCTGACCACTCGGGGGCAGTATTGTGTCGGCGGTGTGTTCACTCACCTCCACCTCTGCAGCAGAAGAAGAAACGAAACATCCTCTGACAGAAAATGGCTGCCCATGGAGTGTGGCTTTAATATTATTGCACTGCGAGCATAGTTTTAAGGTGCCCTGCGTTTGAACGCGCGCTGTTGCATTTACAAGACAAGTACGATGTTTAAAAAGGCGAAAAGAGTGAACTTACGCCGGAGGAATGAGTCCGACGAGGATGAAAAGGAGGAGAGTCAGCAGCTGGCGCCGACATCGTTCGGGCCTGTCGTGGAGATCCCGTTTATGGAGACCTCCAGTAGTAGCATCACCGGAGCACCTAGCGGCACGGATAGCTTTCATAGTAACGGCTTCCCGGCTAATATTAGCATTTTGAGAGCTGTCAAGAAAGAGAAGAAAGTGAAAGAGGCACCACCACTGCCAGTTCCCACGAAAGCCAGCTTGCTGAGTTTCGACGACGAAGAAGGTAAATTAAAGTTAAACCTAGCTAGTTAGCTAGCCGGCCAGCGTTAGCTTACCAAAACGTGTTGTCCTGGTGAATTTAGGCTTTAATAGTACCCTTTGGTCTCAACTAATGATACCAAAATCTTATGTATTTTAGCTTAAACCTTTGAAGATGCGTGCGTTCATTGGGTGGGAATCATCATCATCGTGGGCACCCATCTAGACTTGTGTGTTATTAACCACTGACTTTCTCCTTTGACATGTTTGTAAACAGAAGGATTCGAGGTGTTCAGAGTGAAGAAGCCAAATCACAGCAAGAAGATTGTCAAGCAGCTGAAGAAGGAATACAAGGAGGATTTAGAGAAGTCTGGATATGTCAAACACGAAGTCAAATCAGGTGTGTTGGCTCAGTGTCCATGTGATCACGTTAGTAACAGGATTACCTGCTAGGATGCATGGAGGACTTTGCAGAAGTGAACAATTAAGAAATGGCCTAAAGCCTAAATGAGGCCATTATAGTTTTGCTAAGATGCTGTGACAGTTGACTAGAAAAAAAGCTTGATGTTGTATTGTCATATATAGGGATTATAGTTGCATTATTGTTTCTCAAAAAACATTTAATGTATTAGATGTTTTCTGAGTTTGAAGAGAAATTGTTTAAGTGAAAGTATCCATGTCCATGGACCTTTCTATGCACAGTCCTCGCAGACACTTGAGCACTATTAATGAAGAAACGGGCAGAAAAGAGTTTACCTGTTTATTTTACCCATTCAATTCTATTTATTCCGCTGTTGTAGGAAACAATATATCAGTCATCGCTGTACGTGCCTATAATGTTAAAGAAGTGTACATTTATTTGGATCCCGTTTTTTTCCCCCCAGATGCTACACCTCACCCGGCAGGTGCCATAAAAGAGGAGATTACAAGTGGCACGTGTAGTGAGCAGGGGGAGGAAGAGATGGAGGTGGACAGTACTGAAGAACAAGATGACGAGGCGAGGGGTCAAGGTGAGGCACATGGTCAAGTGTCTAAGAGCAACAACGCTGGAGCGTCGTCATTCAACACGCTTTCATCCCTTGGCAGCTTGAAACCAGGTATAGTAAGCACACTTGTTCAACATTTTGACTGTGATCAACATGCAAAGCAGCATTTTAGTAAAGAAATCTTGGTCTTGTTGGTGGCTCTGTTCTTCAATAGTCTGTTATGTAATAGCAAATACCACAACTTTGGTGTTCATATAATTTATGTTCAATTCTGCAACTAATCTTAAGACTGGGTACTGTCATCATTCATTTGGAATCATAAACCTGCCAGAGCTAGAAAAAGTCTTTTGACACAGCCGAAGTGTTCTGGTGGCATGGCTCTTCCAGATTTCCAGTCCTAC
>JASGAT010392083.1:0-19412 GCA_030220025.1 Chelon auratus | reverse complement strand
CAACTCTCACTTTTAAATGACAATATCCTGGCCAGACCACTGTTGTCAGTGATATAAGTATTTGAAATGAACATGATTTCTTCATGTCTAGTGACATATCAGGGACATTTTATGATTAATTGAAATACATTTCTTACATACTGTTCCTTTAATAATATATTCCAGTACTGCCCCCTAAATCCACTTCATTACAAAAGCCAACAGCATGTTTTTTTCTCTCATTGCATTGTGTCAGAACACTTTAATAATCTTATGCAACTGTGCTTTCAGTCCTTTGTGCACACATCCACTTGCCCTGGGTGGTTTGTGAGAAGTGAAGTGTTTCATGTAGCCAGGCCAAGACGTTGCGAAGAGAGCAGTGAAGTAGCTGATCTCCAATACGATTTTCTAACATCTGGTAATGCAGCTAGACATCGTGTTATGCCTGTGGAGACACAGCCCTCAGAGGGGTTTATGGATCTAAATGAATCTGACAACAAGCCGCAAATGCCGAGAGTCAACAAATTGTTTCAAGTCCACGTAATGAGAGGGAGAGCCAAAGTAAAGCACTTTGAACAAAGCGGAGCGACACACCGAGTCAAAAAGTTAATTGCGAGCAAATGAGCTTGTTTTGAATGTAAATGAAGAATATGATGGCAGTGTTTTTCTTAAAAGATTAGAAAGGTGAAAGCTGTTCGCACTGTAGGGGACGATCTGCGGCTGCACTTATTAGTTTTTCACAAAAATATAATAATAATTTTAAATTGCACAGTCCATAAAGCCCAACTACTGATGTTTTCTGTGTGTTGTAAAATTGTGCTGATCTGAACTGTAGATTTGAACTAACTGAGGACTTTATCCTGGTCTATTGGCTCTAATATCAAAATATATTAATTTGTCAGATGTAAACTTGTTCCATTTCTGGCACCAAAAGGTGGAGTATTCAATCAAGACTGCAGCCATGATTCTTAAGCTGTCTTTTAGTCTGTCAGGGTTCGGTCAAACACTGTCCTATATGGCTGTCTGTGGAGGCATTTTCACCTTGGAAATATAGGTCCTAAAATATCTTCCTGGCTCTATATTAAACCTTGTTGATCCACCTTCTGTCACTCCTATTAGAGGTCTTCCGTTCTCTTCAAGCTTATATGGTCTCTTACGCATTAGTCCTGCTTCAGCTATGGCACGGACAGGGTAAAAATAATGCAGCCAGCCAGGTTAGTGTTTTAAAGTTCAGTCAGTTCAATGTCAGGTAATTGTAGAGTAGATTTTCCAGTAGCATAACAAGACTGGCAGCTGATAGACTAGGATAGAAAGAGAAAATTCAAATATTATGTGTAAAGGAGCCTAAAAACACTTTCCCTTCTTTAAATTTTTCATGAAGCAATTATCTGAGCCATGTCCACAGAGAGTAGATTATAAATACTTTGCTGATCTTTAAATTTGTCATAGTATCTGTGGAGCTTTGTCCTCCAGCATCCAGTCGAAGTCTGTAAAAATAACAAGAGAGGCATTACAGGCATTCTCTGTCATCATTGCGTTATCAAATGGGCATCTCTATTTAACACCACATCAGTGCTAAAATGGTCCCAAGGGACAGAGTGCTTTTCAGGGAAGACAGACAGAAGACAGAAATGTTGTAATCCATTCTCGCAGTCTGATATGAAAACAATCCAGTGTCAAGTTCACACTAAACATCAGTTCATTTTCTCTGTATCTCACTAGTTCCCTGTACACCGCCCACTCATACAACTGGTATCTGTGATTTATAGCAATATGGGAGATATACTGATATACTGATATGCTATGTATGCATTGGGAAATTGTCGCTCTCTGGACTATTTAGAAAATTAGTTGAAAATCCGTGGCGAACTGTGCCTGTAGTTTCACTGTTTTCCTTGGAAAAGAAGATGGGCCCCACGCCCCCATCTGGTGTAATTAAAGAGCTTTACATGGATGCGGAATTGGACTTGACTGAGGCTGCTATAGTGTAGCATATTTATGATTTGCCAAGTGATGTCATGCACATGCTATTGGGAGAAGGAGATCCAGATATAAATCTCAGACATTATGTTTATATACACGTTTGCATAGATGTAGGGACCGACTCCGTTCGAAGCAAAAATCACCACGTTTTCTGTGTCTGCAGTAGTCAACTTCCATATTTGCAGGGACAGAGCTCAGTGCCTTTCTCAAGGATACTTACACAGGGTACACGGCTATTACCGCACATTGTATGTTTAATGGTCAGATGCATAATAATCCTTAAATTCATTCAGCCAACTCGCATGAAGTGGATTTATTGTGTGAAGGTGAGGTATGTGGAGAACTGATGAGCTGTATTTGGAGGCAGTGCCTCTACTTCCATAGCCAAACACAAAGATCAGCACAGTAGAAATGATCCCTAACCCAACGATTTCATTTCATTGTCATTTACGCTCATCTGTATAAAAAACAGAGTCATATTTCCACAGTTTGAGGTTTAACTGTCACACTTTTATGGCTTTTTGCGTGCCATTCCTCTGAGGAAAGAATTAGTGTAACAACAGGTTTATCTTAAGTTTTACATTATACAGTTCACAGGAAGGAATATACAAACTGTTTCATATGGCTGAAAATGAGCATTTAAAGACACGCTGCAAAAAGGCAATTCAATCTATAACTACTGTTATTTGCATGAGAACTAATCATCAACTAAATTTTAATGGTCATGACAGCTCATTTAAAACCATCTGATACCTAGCCGGAGACCAGCACAAGCAATGCAGCAGATAATTATGAACTCACAAACTGTATCCACTCGAAAACCCACAAAATAAAATAAAAGTAGAACCGCTTGAGCAAACAATGTCATCTTGGATTGCAGCAGAAGCTTAACAGATGCTGATGAAGTGTGCATAGACACAAATGTGAGGGTGATGGCTTGTTGTGTGTGTGACAGAGCAAATGTTGAGTTTACCATGAAACCTACATCCAACAGAAACAACATGAGCGGACTGTGCGCAGCAAAAACACTCGTGTTTACATCCCAAAAGCAAATATATAATGTTACAATGCCAACAGGAAACCACTCAAAACAACAGCCTGCCTGTGGGGAAATATAACAACTCAAAAGTGGCTCCATAGGCAGATGAAAGCAAAATAAAAAGACAATGCTCTTATGCAAATGACCTGTTTAGCAGCAAAGAAGTTGGCAGTTAGCAACAAAGAAGTTAGCGGTTAGCAACAAAGAAGTTAGCGGTTAGCAACAAAGCAGCTATCAGTTAGCAACAAATAAGTTAGCTGTTAGCAACAAAGAATTTAGCAGTCAGCAACAAAGAAGTCAGTTAGCAAAGAAGTTAGCAGTTGGCAATAAAGCAGCTGTCAGTTAGCAACAAATAAGTTAGCTGTTAGCAACAAAGAATTTAGCAGTCAGCAACAAAAGAAGTTGGCAGTTAGCAACAAAGAAGTCAGCAGTCAGCAACAAAGAAGTCAGTTAGCAAAGAAGTTAGCAGTTAGCAATAAAGCAGCTGTCAGTTAGCAACAAATAAGTTAGCTGTTAGCAACAAATAAGTTAGCTGTTAGCAACAAATAAGTTAGCTGTTAGCAACAAAGCAGCAAGCAGTTAGCAACAAAGAAGTTAGCAACAAAGCAGCTAGCAGCCTCAGAAGTGACACGAGAAAAACATGGCCAGGACATCATTGAGGACATGTAAATTAGCAAAAAAACGCAGCACAGATCTTACTTTTGAAGCGTCTCAGTGAAGTTTAAAACCTGTGGGATGATTTACCTGGTCTTCATGGCTGCCATGATTACAGGAACACAGCTTTCAGTTTTCAATTCCTTTGAGGCCTCAACAGAAAGCCATTTCATTTAACTAACTTACTACTCCATAAAACACAGGATCTGACTGTGGGCAGGTGATGAAGTGCAACATTAGCTGTATGAGGTGATTTCACAGGGACAAACAAGCAGGAATGGTACTGACGGATTAAATAGCCCACCTATCCTCAAAGGGTGCGTTGGATGCATGTTGCAGCCCGTGGAGAGTGTCACATGTGAGTGTATGTCAAATATAATGGACAGTGGGTTGGAGAAAATGACCCAGATACAGTTTTCCATTGTCGCCAGATTGCACACACTGGGTGGCCATCGAGAACTATAAATACGTTAACCAGAAACACCTCACACTGCCACTGCACTTTCTTGGGGGAAAAAACAGCGTGGACGCTGTGAAACAGACACATGGACAGACATAACACACATAGCCTTGTGAGCAACGGGAGACTTCAGATTTCACATACTGTCTGTGTGTGACCTTCAGGGACACACTTGGCACACATCCCAGGCCACAGGAGTTCATTAATTCATCATGCCGGTGAGCTTACTAGGCTGGCAGCAGGGTATTAAAACCTCTTGTTTAGTGGGTCAATTGTCAGGACTGCCTCTTTCCACTGGAGATTTTTAAGTGTGTCTGTGTAGGACATCACAACCACAAATATGACACAATTTGTCACTTATACCGATTAGGCATGACATTATGACAACCGGACTAATATTGTGTAGGTCTCCCTTGTGCTTCTACAACAGTTATGACTGATCAGAGAATGGACATGGGCCTTCTGAGGGTGTCCTGTGGTGTCTGGCAACAGAATGCTGTTAGTGGGGGCCTTTGGGTCCTATGGGTTGAGGGGAGGGGCCTCTGTGGATCAGGCTTGTTCCAGTGCATCCTGTAGATATTTGTCTAAGTAACATCCTCCACACTAATGCCAGATCTAAAAGCTTCCCAGCAGAACATTGCATCGTCACATGATGGTCAGTGTTATTTACTTCTCCTGTCAGTGGTCATAATATTATGCCTGATCGGTGTATTTGGCTTTCCCACCTCAAATCATTTGATAATTTTACTTTTCTTGAACCCCTGTTGGCTGTAAGTGTTTCTCATCTTATCATAAAATGCAGATCAAAGGAAGTTGTTGCTGTATATACTTTGTGTCTTTTACCCTTCACTTCCTTTATTCTTTTCTCTTGATGCCATGGAGGTCAGCGAGCAATTCAAGTTTCTACATGCAGCGAGCAAACACTTGAGGTCCAGCCAGCAGTCCTCGACAGCGATTTTCATTACAGCTGCTTGCCACTTAAGCATGAGTGCATGAAGTATGATTATGCCACCAGAGGTTCACTGGAAACATGCCACGTAAGAGCATGTGCTGATGGTGGCAGAGTGGTATAATTGTAATGATGGAACACGATGACTCTTTATAAACCAGCAGCAGGATACCAGAGGGAGTTTGGAACAAGATTCAAACTCTTATTAATATAGAATTTAAAAGACAAGGGAAATTATATCGACAGGGGACAGCATTAATATCTATTACTTTATACCGTTAGCTGTTAGTTGTGCTTGTTTGTCCTGTTTCCACACAGATAGTGTCTTCTGTACAGGCTCATTCATTTAGAAAATATATTTTTAGCTTTTTGTTTCATGTACAAGAAAATAAACTAAACACCACAATAAAATCTAAAATAAGAATCACACAGGGAAGGAAACTGCACTGAAACAGTAATTTATTGTGGGTTTTGCTTTCAAACTCATTCAAGAGTAGTTACAGCTGTTCACACATTCTCCTGTCTTCAGCACGTAGTCTTACATTTTCTATTTTATACTGCTACAGAGTGCACAGGGTGAAATTTAAAACAGTGTCATCCTACGTTTTACTTCAGTAAAAATCCAAATTCACAACATACTGTACCATAATAACAAGCATTACATAATAACCAGCTTATCACTTTACTATTTTCTCACAAGCATGTGTTCCATTACTTTGTTTCTTGTAATTCTTGTCGGTCAAACATTCTGTATAGTAATGACACTTTTTTGAAGGCATATATGAATCAAACTGAAGCCGTCAAATCTGAACAGAGTCGCCTCTAAATTTCGAATTGGAACTGGAGGTGAAATAAATGGCAATGTTTGCGATGTAGTAAAAAGGCACTTTAACATCATCGCATTTTCATTTTGTTGTCAGTACATCTAGAAGCGCGAGCTCTAGACAGTTGTGGCCGCTGATGAGTGTGAAAGTATAACATGCTCATGTTAAATGTAATAAAACCTGTTCGTGTATTAAACGGCTGGGATGGTGTCACATCACAAAACCACTGTTAAGTGGGGTAAAGCGCGGTTTATACCTGTGCAGGACATGGACGTGTAACCTACGCATGTAGCCTATGCCGGTGCGAGCCTCGTCAGTCTGGCTCGCTCTGTAAAAACACCACGCAAACGGTAGTCGGCACTGAGTCTTTTTTGCCAGTCGGGTTAATTTCTGTTCCTACTGTGTAGGCCTATGGCCTATAGCGACTAGAGATAGAGACAAACATTAATAGGACTCGTCTTCAGAAAAATTTCAGCGAAAGTTTCAGACCTCCCAGTTAACCTTTCCTTGATGTGTTCCATCTTTATTGATCCACAACAATTAATTTGAAAATTGCGGAGATGGAAAAGCAGCTGGAAATACTAAAGCAGAAACGCGCTATTACCAAGCGGACCAATCACAGCTCCTGCAGTCTGCATCGCCGTGACACTTGGTTACATTTCTGGAGAGGTGCATGTCAGGCTACGGCATTAGGATCTGTGTAGTATCTGGGCTGTCGCCATAGCTACAGCGTCGAATTGATACACAAGCGTAAACTGGGCATAAAACTGGTGATTTACCTTCAACATTTAATTAACTACATTCTTCTCTGTTTTACTGGACATGTGTTTCTGAGAAACTATTGCACTGATTCTTAGATCAAATGGCGTCAGTATCACATGAAACAGAGAACAGCAAATCTTAAATCTCTATGAGTCTATGTATATCACCAGGAAGTGAAATTGAGCAACTTAATATGCTCTCTGTGTGTTTTGAGAACTACTGAGGGTTAATGTCCCTCAGTGAACTTATAAACACCTATAATATAGTATATTTAAAATGACTGTAATTAAGTAATTTATAGCTTACATTTGTTACACTGACTAAGCTGTGAAATTCTCGGTGGGTTTGGTGCCTCTGTAATTTTTGTTTGCCTCTCAGCCAAGACGATGACTTATAGAGTCCATAGTGCAATCAGCATAATGGTTGATGCCATGAGAAGGCTAACTGTGGCTGGTGATGAGCCCATTTACATTTTGAAGGGGTGGGGTTGACGGTTGTCCCAGTGATATAGTGCCGAGGTGTCATGCCTTGGTAACTGCCGCTGAACTGCAGAGGCGTTGTATACTCTGCAGCCACTCTGAGACTGTAAATCAGCGCTCTGCTTTTAGGAGGTCTCATATCTGCCGCACTGGATGACTGTGGGGCACAGAAATATAATCTTTTTAAATTCACATAATTACGCTGAGAAAGGAGAAAGGATAAGCTGCATCCATAAACATATCTTCTGTGAGATAAATCCTTCAATCCTGCACATTTTGTTCTTCACTGGTGAAAACAAATTCATCTGACAAGGCTATAATAAGAGCATAGACGGCATGCAGGGTTTTCGTGGTTTCATTCATTGTTGTGAACAAACAGGAGGATCGCCTCTGACCAAATTTAGAGCCGGGCTCTGTGGGATACTGAAAAATTTCGAATTTCCCCATGCTAACATGATGAAGTGAATGACCCTGTGAAATTGCTGCAAATGGTATTTCACCAAATGTGTTCTTGGAAAAAGTCTGGCTGCTGGAACAGTGTGGGAGAGCATCTTAGGAGTGCTATTGATGTGTTGATACAACCTCAGCCAACATAATCAGTAACAATGCAGCAAGTGGACAGTAATGCTGAAGACAGGAGAGCAAACACTTTTTGTCCCAAGGTTTGGAGTGGTACTGGTGTGTGTATTTGTGTGTGTGTGTGAGAGTGAGTGTGTGCGAGATGGGGTCAGATCCGAGTCAGCTGGTGCCAAAAACTGGACGGCATGAAGCTTTCCATCTTGTCTGCGAAGAAACCCAGAGGTGCAAATAGTGTGCTGAAGAACTGGAAGGGAGAGAAAGCAGAACAGACCTCCCGTTAAATGTTTGTAAAACTTCTTCCATTTTAAGATCATGTTTAATACTCGTTCAGTCACAGACCCCGTCTTACAATCAAGCAGCGTAATGGAACTCTTACAGTCTGAGGTGAAATTATTTATAAAGTTAAAAGGGATAATACAAAAATCTTAAAGAGAAAGCAGATCATTGTCATCCAGCTCACCCCGTTTAAAAGTGATTGATCTGTAATTGTGACTTTTATGTGTTTGCGGCGACACACATTCGCCTCCTGAGCCTGACTGGAAAAAAAGCCGACAACATATTTAGACAAATGATCCAGAAGCTTCCTCCAACACTGCCAGAGCTACAGTAACTCAGTTTGTAGAAACAGTGCTGACAGCTCGATATATTCACATCATCTTAGAATAAACTTTATATTTACACGTCAGCACACATTTATGAATCAAAATCCAGTTTCACTCTTTCTGTTTCACTCTCACTGAATGACCAAATGAAAGGCAAAAAATTATAGAGCATGAAGAAGTCTGTAGTTTGACCTTTAAAATCAAGAAATAAATCTTATTTAAGCAACACTGACAAAAGGCAAACAGCAATTCAAAAGCAGAGAGACTGTCATCCTTTACTTTAGGAACATTTTTTACAATATTTTCACCATTCATTATTTGTCCCACATTTCCCCCCCAAGCACACAGTCACCTAAAGCAACAGGTGGGTAAATAAACAGGTAAACACACTGCTGTGGTACGTACACCCTTGAGATAATGAAACTTTTCAAATGAGAAACACAAGTAAACTACATTTATGTTAGCATTTCATAAAAATTATACAAAGGAAAGTCCTCCTGCATGTCATCTTATCTACTCCTTCACTACTGAACAGGACTATTATTTAAGGTGCACACCGATCAGTCATAACATTATGACCTCCATGGGCCTTCTGAGGGTGTCCTGTGGTGTCTGACAACAGAACGTTGTTAGTGGGGGCCTTTGAGTCCTGTGGGTTGAGGGGAGGGGGCCTCTGTGGATCATCCCACAGATATTTGATCAGTTTGGGATCTAGTGAATTTAGAGGCCAGGTCAACACCCTGTGTGTTTTTGAGTTGTTCCTAAACTGTTCTTGTGTGTTTGTCTGTGTCAGGCTGCATCCTGCTGAGGATGACTGCTGCCATCAAGGAGTGTCATTGCTATAGTGTGGGGGGTGCCTGGTCTGGTCTAGGTGGGTGGTACATGTCTAAGTAACATCCACATGAATGCCAGGTCCAAAAGTTTCCCAGCAGAACATTGTATTGTTACAAGATGGTCAGTGTTATTTACTCCTCCTGTCAGTGCTCATAATGTTACGCCTGATCGGTGTAAACTTTGGGATTGAGGCCCTCTAGTTGCTCCAGTGCCGTTCTAGCACTCACCATAGCCACATAAGCATAATTTGTGCATAATTTCTTTTCTGCTGCTTCTATTATTTCCGCTGTGGAGTAATCAAAGAAGAACATAAACAAACTATATTTCTTGAATGAGCAGTCAGCCTCCACCCTCTCTTAAACCAGCTGGACACTGGAGTGCCTCGCAATTCTGTTTTGACAATTACATTGCCACAAGATGATCAATGTTATTTACTTCTCCTGTCAGTGGTTTCAAGGTTGTGACTGTATTTCTCTGCAACACACCTGTCATACTGTATATTCAGGTGTCCAAGGACTTTTACTTTGTTAAGGATATAAAAGGAGACGCCTGATAAATATAGAGAAACTCAACAACTTATATTTGTCTGATTAACAAAAGAGATTATGCTTGTGTCTTACATCTAAAAGTAAAGTGGCGATCTATAAGATTTGTCTTTTTGCTAAATACTTAAATAAGTCCTTGCAATTCTAGTATAATGAACTGGGATATTTGAGACTGTCATTTTAGGATGTAGGTATGTCTATATTATGCATATTATAATGATTTACATAAGCTAGTAACTGCTAGTAATCTTCTAAATTAATACTATAAGAATATAACTCATACTCATACTGTTTGAGGTACAGTATGTTTGATTTTAACAGTCTCATAAATATGTGTATCATCGGTGAGGCATCGTTCCCGTCTGAACATTACGCACAAGAGGCTCAGCGTGCCTGCTGTAAAAATCCAATCTGCGCCCAATCTTTCCCATAACAAAAAGTCAAGAGCACTAGATGTTCCCTGCGGCCTTGTTTTTGCTACGAGTCCATGAGTCCATGTAAAGACAGGCCCTAATAAACAGGCTGAGCATAAACAAAGGATTAGCCAAAGTCAGGAGTTTGCCAAATGAGTTAAAAACAGATAACACAACACTTCTATAATAAATAAATATAAAAGAGAGCAATGCACGCATTTATGGCTTCTAAGTCTTTATGGTTGTTTAAGTTTGCTGCAGGGATGAGCTTGAATTGCTCAACTGTTGTCACTGATAGCTTAAGTTGGAATACAGCTTGTTTTGCTAAACATGGACTTTACAGGCCTTCAACTCCCATGAGCCTCCAGTGTTACTGACAGTGATGGAAGGCTGCAATTACCACATGGGTGGAGAGGTTCAGGTTACAAATATAATGCATACAATAATAATAATAATAAAAAAGATCTGAAAGGAACATGAATGGATGAAACCGTAGTTAAAGTCATAATGAATCTGAAGTCACATCAACCCAGATGACATGGAGAGGAGCAGCCATGATACTTACTGCTTTGGCAAAGACACCCATGAGCTCAGGGAACTGATGTGTGAGCATGGCCAGCATGGCAGTAAAAGAGCAAAGGCCTGCTGTGAAGAGGATGAAGAAGGGAAGCTCTTTCTTTGGGTACACCGACACCTCATGGAAAGCTTGAGAAAATGTAAAAAAATCGCAAAAAGAGAGAGAGAGAGAGAGAGAGACTTAGTCAAAGCTAGTGCAGATCAACAACATTTCAAAGAGAGATAGGTCGCCATACTTACAGGGCAGTAGTTCCCTATCTGCTGTTTCTGTGCATCCTGGGTAGGGGTAAAACAGGTGGCCCTTCTCCAGTGGGTAAGGAATTATCCGAAATGCTGCAGAGACAAAGATGAAAACAGGAAGTTGCATCAAGCTGACTAACACACCGCAAATGGACTAAATTTTCAGTAAACCAGGATACTGACGTCCTGATGACATGTAACACTAATATCCTTCTTGGGAGGGTTGATGATCTCATTCACTTTATAATCACAAGAAGAATATTTATTAATGTGCTATGCAAACAGAGCTGACGGATTTCACTTCCTAAAAAAAAAAAAAAAGCTGCTTCTAGGGAAAATGGTTCGGTTCTGTAATCGTGTCACGTCATGGCTGTGTGATAGTACTGTATAACTGTGACTTGAAAACTATTAATATTTAAGAGAAAATAAAACATTGATAATAACTGATGCTGGGCTCATACTGCATGAGTTTTAGGTCTATTTATACATGAGTCACCCCTTCTGGCAATTGGGGGATAAATCTGATCTGAGATCTGATAATCTGGTAATGTGAGGGGTCTAAAGAGGCTCAGGAGACTCCTGTAGTCTGACCGCATCCTAGTGTAGTGGTAAAAACAGAACAGGTACAAGTGATACGTACTGCCCTCCCAGGTGCAGTGTAGTAGGTTTAAGGCTCCTTCTGCTCTCTTCCAGTGCTGCAGGTGGAAGAAAGCGTATGCTACTGCCTCGCTGTCACCCCTCTTCAAGATGTGCTCTGGAGGCAGGATGAGGCTCTTCATCTCTAATAAGTACTAAAGACAGGAAGTGGGAAAAAACACAAGACTTCTGTTCAGTGCATCCATCATTGTGCCATTGTACCGCGGGCAGACAATGACAGAATATGAACTCAGACAAGGCAACTTGACAATATGAGGAAATAAATGTTGCGTGGTCTTGCTTTGTCTTTGCAAAACGGGATGTAGGAAATGAGTCTAAACTGTGTTCATTTGAGTCTGGTCTACAAAGTATGCCCCCTTGTGGTCCAAAATCACTAAATGCAGCTTTAATGGTTTCATTCACATTATCTCGTATCTCAGTCAGTACTTTATTTACTCTGCCGTGTTGTGTAATTCCCATGGCTAACTCCCTGCTAACTGAAAACATATTTTCTTCATGTGAGGTATTTGTTGAGAGACTTATTTTGCAATTGTTCAAGGTGGGAGGGAATAGCTTTCCAAAGCTGTGAGTGTGTCTGTGTGTGTGTGTCTGTGTGTGTGTGTGTGTGTGTGTTACGGTACAGTACATTCATTCCTTAAATGTGTAACATCCCCCGCTCACCCCTCCTCTCTTTGTCTACTGTGTAAGTTTGTCCCAGTGAGTCATTCGGTTCACTGTGCTGACAAAGGCCCACATCCTAGAGTTACAACCTATAGAACAGAAAGTTTATCTGAAATAACACAGAAGCTTTTCTCTATAACAATGTGAATATATAATCTTTATGCATTAACTAGGTTTTGGTCATTTATGGATGCACCAACCCGACATTCTATTTAATTTATCTCTGCAGTGGTCAGTGTGGTAGGAGTCTGTGTTAAACAAAACCCATGTGCAGGGCTGAGGCCCCCTGGGCCAGATTCCCAGGCGGCCAGCTTCACAGCACTCTGGGTCTCAGACTGACACTTTGGGAAGGTTACCCCACAGCTAATCCCGTCTAATCCCCTCCATGGTCACAGGCTCAGCCAGCCATCCATCCATCTATCCAACCAGCCGGACCATGCTGCTTCTCCCATCTCCCCTGGCCTTAGCCCCACATCTACACCCTCGCTGCCATGATCCCAGCCTCCCAACCTGGCTCTTTATTGTCTTTCTCTGATTCGTCGTAACATAGCTTTAAAGTGCTAAACAAGAAGCCTCGTTTCCATGTCCGCACTCTGACATCGGTTACCTGGCAATTTTCCAAACAAACTCCTATTGCCACAAAACTAATCAGAACCTTCCTATTCTCTTGTCCGGTGGGTGGTTGCAGCTCATTACGTAGAGTTTGTTCACGAATCCAACTGTTAACGGTTCGATCACTGCAAACTGAACAATTGAAATGCTTGACACGAACGAATGAACGAGTCGGTAAACATGACATAGTGACTGTAAAGCGTTTTGATTATCAATGGGTCGAAATTCAATGTATAAACACAAGGTTATTTACCATTATAATTGATCATACTACTAAACTACTGTATTTTATCTCTCAGAAGCGAGAGTCAAAAAAGCGTGCAAACAAAAAAATAGAAACAATTCATTAACACAAATAAAACACGCACTCCACAATCTCCAGAGACTATCCGTCAGTCTTTATTATTCTCACTTCACTGCCCCTAGCTCAATGCAGTGTCGTGGACATATCCTCTCTCTCACCACCTCACAAGCCTCTGAATGCTATGTATGAAGCAGGCAACCACCAGGAAAAAACTCCAGTGAACCTATCTCGCCTGTCTTGTAGCCTTTTGTGTTTCCATCCAACGTCCTCTATAGTCGTTACGAGAACAGGCTGCTAGAGACATCCAGAAGCTGCCTGTTTGCGACTTCTCACTTATCCTGTCTGACTCACTTAAATCAGGTATCTCTGCTCCAGCCAAGACTCTTGACTGTCTGCTTTCCTCTTCAACTCAATTCCGTCTCCTTTATCCGGAGAACAAACATTTTGCCAACACCAGTGGTGAGGCAGTCGACCAGCCAACGACTCACACGGGAGCAGAACACAACTGTTGAAAATATGCATATCATTTTGTGGAATACTTTAAGTTGGCAGGACACGCGCAAGGCCAGTTCTTACACTCGGGATTTTATGATTTTTTAGAAATTATAAGCGAGTCAAGATGTTCTCGGATATTTTACAAATAACTGAATATTTTACAGTTTTATGCATATTTCTGTCTTATTATTAATCTGCTGCTGATAATGAGCGGACATTATATGGCACACAAGTAGGCCTGGGTCCTCTGTGTTTTAAGATTAACCATTTAGAGAGGCTGGCTGCTCAGCTGTCCTTCCTCGCATGCCACTGCATTAGACCTGGTGACACCTCCATCGCACCCACCCCCCCCACCTCCCCGCTCTGTGGTCTGCTTCTCCACTCCCTGTCGCCTCTTTGATGAAGGGATAGAGTTTCATGTGTTCTCCTTTTATCCCTGGCCAGTCATAACCCAGAGCATAACTCATAAGCTTCCTTCTGATTCTAATCTGCAGCACTTTGCTGTTCACAATGGGTCACACAGGCAACAATGACATCAGCCTTGTAGTAGCTGTGTAATTGTTGAACAAACGCACGTGTACAGTGAAAGAACGTAAAGGAAAAACAGGTGCTGGCTGCAGAAATACAAAGACGAACGCTAACATTTAAGTAAATGCTGATACTGGCTGCTGGATATGTTCTACAACTGGAAGGGAACGTAGAGAAAAACTCACGATATTTGTCCCTAAGTGGGCCAATCCTCAAACGCGGCGATTCCTAAAACGACCCCCTTTTTGTTGTCTGTATCAAACCTCATCCATCTTAATTCAGAGCAAACCCAACACTGCTTTTCTGTCTCAATTTACAAACCAAACAGCCAATTTCAGAGGTACGCTTCGGAAAAAAAACTGCCTTTCTGAGCCTTGACAGGCAATCTAGACGAGAGAACGTCAACCAGAATGGGGTGAGATAAGAAACTGCCGTCCAAAGTGGAGCAAACGGGGCAGAGTAAATGGGATCGGGCCAGGCTGACTGCTTTAAAATGAGCGTGTATTAACCAAAATGGTTGTAAATGCAAATGTAAAGCAGATTTAGGTAGCAGGGATACTCGATCAGCTTTCCGAGCATCTGGGAAGCTGTCAGTTTCCCAACCGCTGGCTGATAGAGATGCTAATTGGAATAGACGGACAGACGTAGAAATGGGTGGTAGATAAATAGAGGAGGACAAGAAGATGAGGAGGAGAGGAAAATAGAAGGGAGCAAAAGAGGAGGAAATTAGAGGCAAGATGGAGAGCTGGAAAAAGGAATGGGGTGGTGTGGGAGGAGGATGGTGTGCACTGAAACAGCTGCGGGACTGAAGTGTGTGTGTGTGTAGGTTTAGTGTGTGTATAACCTTTTGAGCAGTCTGAATGAACTCATGTGATGCAGCCTTGCATGATATTCATATATAATCTGCTTGGCATGCTTGATAACACACCCACCACTTAATGCACCATTTAATGCTTTACTGAACAATGCTCCTTCAGTACTCCACCTGTTCAAGGGAGACCGAGGTGAATGGACTGGCTCTGAAGAGACGACAGTTTCAGTCTATCAGTAGTTACTTCACAATTTTCATCCAGAAATTGATGGATTGTCATAAAATTTATGACAAAACCTTTGTGCCACCACCAGGACCCTGCTTTCCAGGGTCTTTGCAAGTAGTAAGCAGTTTGTTTTTGCACATATATAAACCAACGAATAGTATCATTAGATGGATCAACTGACAGCGAGGTCTGTTCTCAGTCATCCAGGTCATGGTTAATCCAAAAACACTTGAAGACGTTTCGCCACTCGTCCAAGTGGCTTCTTCACTTCTAAGAGACTGGTGGGGAGATGGGGCTTAAATAGGCACATATGTCAGAGTACCATTCATGGGAGAAAGAAGACAGGATCAAACAGTCTCCTCCAACGACAGGTAAGTATCTGGTTGTCAACAGACACTAGTCATGTGAGTTTCTGATGGATAGCACCCACAGGTGTTCCTATAGTCAAACCCCAACTCCCCTCCAGTCGTTTAGAAGCGAAGAAGCTACTTGGACGAGTGGCGAAACGTTGTCAATAAACTCTACAAGTCCAGATGCTCTTCTTTCAGTGTGTTTGAATATGTCACATGAGTGACTTGTTAGCATTTAACTCTAATTTAATTTTTGCTTCTTCTTGAGGTTAAAGACAGCCCATTCACACACAGTTACACACATTCACACCTGGAGGCTGCCCAGTACAAACAGCGCCTGATCTGTTGAGCAGTTCCACTTGAGCAGTCGGGGGTTAAAGCTGTTGCTTAAGGGCACCTCAGCGCTGGTAATGAGGGAGGGACGAGCGCTGCTCTTTCTCTTAGGTTTAACCGACAGTTTGAACTCTTTTTTTTTCTGTTTTCTGTAAATTGGTCCACAGCTGTCCACCGATACGCTCACAACGACCAAGAGGTGAAGAAAAATCCACTCCGATTCTCAGTGTAACCAAAGCTCCTTCGGGCATACTCTGCATGCTTCAACTAAGAGCAGCGCTAGTATTTGTTATGGATTCCCTGCAGCAACACAAACAGACATAAGCGAGGTTATTTAGTCACCTGTGATGCATCTTGTGTGGCCTAAGACAGTTTTGTTTTGTTTTTTTAATTCCCCTTTGTTGTCAGTGAAGCTACAGTTCTCACATGAGCCACTTGTCACATTGGACAGTGAGGTCAACTGAATATTATCTGAAAGTTGCAGCTTTTTGACAAAAATTGTGAATTACTATTAAAAAGGCTTACCAGAAAAAGTAATTTCACTTAAACAGGCTGCTGAAGCATCACACTGACTTGCAAATTCTTAAATGCATTTGCACGCAGAACACGGAGCTTTTCTATGGCTGATTACACTGAAAGTGCTTCATGAGGGGAACTATGAACAGGAGGAATTATTATAGCAACCAGATTTAGTTTCAGTGTTCATATGATGCAGATGCTTGTTATTTTAAGACAGACTTGTAAACCTGTCCTTGGAACAACAATTAAAGCATTTATTAGTTCACGGTAACATGATGGAGTGACCTGGCAGATGCATTTCTTGCATTAGAAACTCTCCCAAAACCTCCCCACTGTTCAGACAACTAGACCAAGACCCACACGTGAGAAAGACCCAACGCACCAAATCTGCGTTTGGTGACAACAGGCCGGCCCGCGTGAAAAAGGCCGGAGCCACAGGTGCACTCATCATTCAAGACATGCCAGACAACACAAAGCGACACCCCCTCCTACCCCACTGTTACATTTTCATACCCAGCGCTCGGGCATGTACCGGATTCCAGAGTCAAACGCTGAAAGACGAGCCTTCCACTAATCCTCCATGAAAGGTCTGTTAAAATTTCATAATGTCATTTAGCCATTCAGCTAAATTCAAAGAAGTAACTCTGACAAAGCTGGCAGCGGTGGTTACATTCGGGCCGTCTGTTTCGGCTCAAACGGGGGATGAGAGGGGGATAAGGGAACATGAGAGGATAAGAAACGGGATGAGGGTACGTGATGAGAGGAGAGAGGACGGCTGCCTCTGGGCAGGGCGGGGACAGAGCAGTCAGAAAGACAATGAAGATGAGGGCCCTCACTTTAAAATCAAAGCCTGGATCAAAGCGCCAGGCGGACGTCTTCCACCTCCATGCATACAAACACAGCGATTCTCTTTCTCTTAGAAAAAAAAAAAAAGAACACTACAAAGGCTAAACTGGGACAAAAGAGTGCTGCAACTTGTTGTGTATTAATCTGTGTGTGCATGTGTGACACCTAATCCTGTGGGAACTGACGTGAAAGACCAGAGAGATGCGGTCCCCTTGTTTGGGCTGCACAGACACTTTTATGCCACATTGTGACCAATCTCATATTATCATGTTGCTGATCCAAATATGAAAATCAAACTAAACCATCGCTAAAAACAGACAAAAATACTTAAAACTTATCAAGAGCAAGAATTGCGAACATTGACACAAGCCAGGATTTTGAGCTGACACTACGGGGGAGACGATAACATTTATGTCTGAAGACCTACGCTGACATCTCCTGGTTGGCCGGCAGCACGTCTAGAAGAAAGGCTGCTCTGCTTGTACAACCTTATACAGCCAACATAAATGTGTGTTTGATCGTTTGACTGCTTAACAACCTGTTTACCTGCTTTAACTGCTTTGACTGCATGTGGCCTTTAGTCACGCCACAGTCACTAAAAATACACAAAGTGTGATAAGCTAAATTAAGGATGCATCAGTATCATTTGATACTGGCTGATCCTATTCCCAATAGAGTTTTTAAAATATTGTCTTTGTGCATATATTTTTTTAAATGACCAAATTTCTACCCCAGTGATTCAACAGTAGAGGCTACTTTGTCGTTCCAAAATAATAAAAGATAAAAATAAGTAAAATAAATAATATAAAAATAAAAATATTGGCTCTTATAACAACAAAAAAACAAACACTCCGAGCTGCATATTTTTAATAGAAAAAATAAAAAACGATAAATAATAAATAGCACTGCGGTGTATGCGCTGTGTCTTAACTTAACTGAAAAGAAATCTGTTTCATCAAATATTTCCACACAGCAAGGAATATACACCAAAAGATATCCACCACAAAGAAGGGGAAAGGCGTGTGTGGAGGTGAACAGACGGGGTTTTTATTTTAACTTAAATGTTGACAGACGATTATTGAGTTAATAATTTATCTAGAGAGTTACCATAGAAGTTAATCGCAAATACCATTATGTAAAGGAGGGATTACTGACTCACTGACAACTCAAGTTTTTTATTCATTTATAGGTCAACGTCACACGACAATCAGCAGGTCTTAAACATCCTCAGCCGCTACGGAGACGAAACACTGACTGACCTTTGGCACGTGTGGGTTGAACTCAACGGCTCTGTGTATGGCCTCCACGGCGTTCATCTCTGCTGTGCTCAGCCCTCGCCTCGACGCTGCTTCTGGAGAGAACCTGAGGCAACACGGCTCATGTGAAAGACTGCCGCTGCATTTAGTGCCGACAAAGCTCAAAGAGATACAGATACTGAACGTTGCGTGAGGCTAGCGGTAAAAGACGATATAAAACACGAGGTAACATACTTATCTGATACAGCCCGAGCTTTCAACAGTGCGGATGTGTAGCATATAGTGGCTGATTTTGGCAAGCTGATATCTGAAATGGAGGCAGACGTTGTGTTTATACGACTAATGTGATTTTTTTTAATTCAAATTCAGTCGTGGCGAGGTGATGCTGCGTAAGTGTTGATGAGCTTGCCGAGTCTTACCATCGTATTTCGCAAGGACTGCTTGGACGTCAGCGTACGCCTGAAGCTCCAGAAGTGCCTCCAAGAGGTTTTCGTGTATATTTAACATTCCCAACAAAGGGAACTCCTTCATTAACTGTAGAGAGATAACACATACTGTACTCCCACTGTTTTATATACACTACATCTTTCACCTAACCCACAGGTTGTCAATGCCATGACATGTTTTTCTTTTAGAGTTTAGAACAGAAACTCACATCTCTCATCATTTTCACAGCTTCTTTGATCCGTCCCAACTTGCGCGCACACATCGCCAGTCTGCGTTTAATGTACACGAGTAAGTTGATATCTTTTCCAGCTGTGGGTCGCAAAGAGAACGTATGAGGTGTTTGAAAAACAAAACAGGCTAATGCAGCGGTTCTGAAAAGTCTTCATTCGCAATACAAAAAAAATATTCTGCATCCCTCTGACTCAACAAAGTGTATCAGTGATCAGTGAT